>JAUZST010003405.1:0-17188 GCA_034779995.1 Parotocinclus haroldoi | reverse complement strand
CGTTTTTCAGGGCCATATTGTTTTCCTTTTGTTTTCCAATTGTTCGGTTTGTGAATATCAACACTAGCTAGCAATTATACTTGAATCACGGGAACAGATGGTCGTTTTTTGTTGTTGTTGTTGTGTTAATAAATAGGCTATATATTGTATTGATTTGTACATACTTGGGTTTTAATTTGTGGACCAGTGGCTGTACAGTAATGTGGAAGAAATGATGACACCAAACAATTCAAAATGTATGTGTTTTGTTCTATTTTCATTTTATATTTACGTCATTTAGCAGAGTTAATCTAGTGACAAACAATCTTACAATCCAGGTAATTGTGGGTTAAGGGCGTTGCTCAGGGACCCAAGTGTGGCAGAGGTAGGATTTGAACCCTGGACCTTCTGGTCCATAATCCAGTACCTTAACCAAAGTAAATTTATTTCTATAGAGCTTTTCATAATGGAGTATATACACAAAGCAGGTTTATAACACTATATGATCTTAAAAGGCCAATCCCGAACTGAGCAAGCATAGGGCAACAGTGGCAAAGAAAATCCCTGAATATAAAAGGAAGAAACCTTGGGCGGAACCAAGACTCAAAAAGAGAGCTGACCTGCATGGGTGGCCTAGAAGTTAATTGAAAAGGTTAAGTTTGTTTTAATAGTAAAATTAAGTAAATAACATTTAAATTATATAATGAAATAGATTTAAGATAACGAGTCCTCAGCTGTAAATTATTGGAGGCACATCATCTCCTAACAACTGAACAGTGCAGGGAATTGCTGCACTCTGGTGGGACTGGTTTCTGTTGATGAGGACCAGTAGAGTGTTGCTGAGGTGGAACATTCAAGTGTGTGGTGCTGGAACTGATACCGGAACATCAGCTCGGAGAGAAAAGAGAAAATGTAATTACTTGTGAATTTGGGACACAGAGTCCAACACTAGGCCACCACAGTCGCTGTCACTTTCACCTTTTGATACTGTTAAAATGAAAGATTAAATGTCCATGTCTTTGGCTATTCTTAAATATCAAAGGTTTCCACATGGACTACCTGGCACGATGGGTTCAACCGAGAAATGCAAGGAATGTCAAAAATAAAGTTCAGCTCTTTATGATCCCTGTCTTTAAATGTTTAAACTGGAGTTTAGAGCTTCATACTTTTGCATGACTTGACTTGAGTCTCAGAGAAGCAACTTGACTCGAGTTCATCGACTCCTGACCACCTGAACTTGGAACCTGAAGGTTGAATTTTGCACACACGTGCCCCAGTCCCTCCTCTGGGCCAAAAGTGTGCGTGGAATCCATCCCATCTTCTGTAGAAGAATTCTGCTGGTCCAGCAGGCGGTGACGTGCCCGAGAAGCTCGGTGCGTAATGGGAGCAGAGGTAAAGATGTTTGAGCGCGCTTCTCCTCGGTGCATTACGGTACAGAGGGGTGTGTAGTGTGCTAGTGCAGAGGAAAGGCAGCTGCGTTGTTTCCCTCCTGTTTACTGTCCTTTTCTTTTTCTGATCGGGAGAATGGATGCAGCGTTGCGGATCCACACGGCGGGTTAAGAGATGAACGGGACCCTCTATATCTCGTTTTTCCAGGGCCAGCTGGAGTCCGCGCTGGAGCAGGTGGTGCAGCTGGCCGTACGCGAGATCACGGGGACGGTGGGTGCCAACCTGAGCTCCATGCTGCTGGAGACAGCCCGGAAAGAGCAAGAAAACCAGCGGCTCCGGGATACCATCCAGTCAGGCAAACCTGCACTTACAGAGAAGGCCGCCGAATGGAGCTCGCAGACCGGCCGTATCTCGGACTCTCTCCGCCTGGACCAGAAGCGCAGAGCTGTGGGTAAGGACGGCGGCGGGTTTGTCGTTTCTAATCCGTTCCTGCAGATTGGACGGGGAGCGTGTCCCGGCAGGTCGGGGCTGTGGGTTTAGTTTGTTTATGGGAGAACAATAACAGTGTTTTCTCAAAAACGGAAGCAGGGGGAAGGTCAACAGCCTTAAAAAATACCTGCCACGCAGCGAAACGGCAGAGCGTGCATTATTTTACCTCTGGGAACGTTACAGAGTCACGAAAAACACATACGGAGGGCTGAGGGCAGCCCACATCGAAACAGGATTTTAGTAATACTTTTGTTAATGAAACGCAATGTGGCCCGAACTAAATCTGCATTTCCCCAAGGAACTAGTACGGTGGTTTAAACGTGACAGATCGAAAGAACGTGAGTTCGTATCCCTGTACTTTCGTACATATGTGTATGAATATGTGTGTATGTTTTGGGGGGGGGTGTTTGTCCGTTAAAATTTGAAAAATGTGTCAGTTGAGGTTTGAATTTCGTCAGTTAGAATTTGAGCCTGGATATTACCTCAGTGGGAAGTTTTTTACTAATTTTATCCTTGAATGTAAAAAAAAAAACAAATAAGATCTTTAAACGTGTACGTTTGTACTAATCACACAAATGTGTGGAAAAGGGAGAACTATGAACCACACCGAGTGATGATATTTAATCAGAATGACTTCTCTCGGCTGCGTTTGTTTTTGATCCGAGCTTTGTTCGTATTTCTCTCATCAATCCCACCCTGAAATAACGAGAGAATAACAACCAGGAAGGATCTTTGTTATCATTAAGATGAATTCCCCATTACTGTTCTGTTTCTAGATCTTATCGTATCTGAGTGACCTCGCCTCGCGGCACAAGTGCAGGATGACTGCCCTGGGGCGATGCCATCCTAGGTAGCGCTGCATTCGTGTCCAGGTGATGGTGCCGCACTATGATCCGGGACACAATTGGGCCAAAATATAATCTAAAGTCATGTAAATGTGAGAGAAAGAGTTAGACCAAAGGATGTTGTCTTACCACCGTAATTTACTTCATCACAAGGTGTGCCCCTTCTTTACTACCCAGTGTACCCTGTCTTGGCGGCATTCTGTGCCTTTTCTTTGTCACCCAGCTCTCTGTGCCCCTTCTTTCTGGCCTTCTGGGCACTTTTTCTGTGCCCACTGTGCCCCCTTTTTTGCAGCCCTGTGTGCATTTGGTTCGTAAGCTGTTTTTTAATTACTAATTACCTTGGTGCTGTAAATGATTAAAGTAAACCTCTCTTTCCTCTCTGTGTATGTATGTATGTGTGTGTGTGTGTGTGTGTGTTATGGCGCAGGTCAGCTGAAGCTGGTGATGGAGCGGGTTCTGGAGTTTGCGGTGTGTGAGCTCAGTAAGGTGGTGGAGGACAGCTTCGACGACGTTCTGCTGGAGCTCAGGAAGACGGAGCAGGAGCATGAGGAGCTGCTGGAGAAGTTACAGAACGTGACGAAGGAGAACGGGGACGGCGACTTGGAGACAGAGAAGAAAGGGAATGGGGCAGGACCGAAGCGGGAGGACTCGCCCAGTGGCAGCACAGAGGGAGTGAAGGACATGGAAAGAGGGGAAGAGGAAGAACGAGGAACCGAACCGAGCTCGAACGGTACCTGTTGTGTTTAGGGTTGGCTCCCACCTTATGCCCTGTGCTGTCCGTTTACCGAATTGTGTACTCATTCTTTGTGTGTGTGTGTGTGTGTGTGTGTGTGTGTGTGTGTGTGTGTGTGTCTAGACACAGCCTCTCCTGCAGTGATCAGTGTATCTCAGGACTGGGTGCCAGTGTTGAACAAGGTGTTCGGCCAAAAGTGGTGCGGCGATGTTTGGCCCGTTAAAGATGACGTCGACGTGAAACCTGAGCGGGCACAGCTCTGTTCTGGAGACTCCATCCAGGAGGATGCGCCACCCCTGAGAAGCGACGACAGCCAGTCGGATCTGCCCCAATGGCTCCCCCACACCAAGGTGGGGTTCGATGCCCAACAGACGTCGTTGGGCAGCGCCGTAGGTGAGAATTCGGTCCGAACGTAATCGTTTGTGATTCTAACGAAAGATTTATGTAATGGTTACGCGTTCTGCTCGCCCTCCAGGCGACGACGGGCAGATAAAGTCTCCGTCCATGCTGCATCGTCTCCTGACGCTCCCCACCCAGCTCTTAGACGGAGACGATGAGTCGATGGAGTCTGAGGACAGCCTGGTGAACGCCGTGATCTCCAGCCACATGGCTCAGCGGGAGAAAGTGGACGAGGAGGTAGTGGAGGAGGAGGAGCAGCGGAGGCGGCGCAAGGAGGAGGACGAAGACGAGGAGGATGAAGGGGAGGAGGAGACGAAGCGGGCAGCCATGAAGGGTGGGAGGAAAGCCCACACGTGCAAAATCTGCGGTAAGAAGTTCAGCCGCGCCCACCTTCTCAAGACTCATCGGCAGACCCACAAGGAGGTGGTCCGGTCCCCATTCGGCAAGCTTCACGCTAACGAACGGTCCAACGCCGGGAAAACCACGTGAGAAACGCGTCTCTGTTCCTGGCTAGCCTGAATCGAACCGGATCCCCAAAGCTTTATGTGGACGGAGTGTTTAATGGCACTGAAAGGACTTGGCGCCGCTTCACCTTTCCGATTCAACCCGACTCTGAAACGCAGCTAAAACGACTTTTACAAATAACGCACGGTTCCGGTTTGAAATCGGTGGAAAAGGGTTTGATTTTGTCGTTTGCGTTACCGTCTCCTGCTGTTCTGTTAAAGGTCCCACAAAAACGTTGGGGCACCCTTACTCTGTGCCGGACATCGCCCACACTCACCCTAAGGGTTTTTGAGAGGCTCTTGCACCTCTCCAGAGGCGGGATACGAAGTGCTGATTTATGTCAGGTGCCTGCCGGTGTGAGGTTCCATGCATGGTCGCCCTGCCAGAGGCTTCTGAGTCAACGCTGCTCCTCTAGGTGGGGTCTGGCAATGTCCCAAGGGTGCCCCCACGTTAGAGAACATTAACAAAATCAATCCAAGCAAACAAACTTGGTCCTCCAAGCTACAATCTAGACAGTTTACAGTTCAGGGTCATGGCTCAAAGGATCGGCCCTGGACATTCTAGACCTTCTGGACCTCCTTCTGGTCCATAGCACAGTACCTTACCCGTTAGAGCCACGAACAGCATCTGCTGTTAAGGTGGAGCAGGTTGAACCCAGAACTGCCAGCGCTGAGGAATCTGGAACAGTCATGAAATGAGGGACAGGTGAGGGGAATAAATCCATGATATATGAACGATGAAACCAAGAACTTAATGATGACCTGTTTGTCAGGAGTTTATCGGTTTTAGCTTCCGCCTCCGAAATGGTGAAAAAATGTGCCAAATGTTTGGGTATAATTAATTTTTTTCCCTGTCCTTTCGAAGTTCCGATTCAGTTCTTGCCCGACTTCAGCTACCTATAACGATACAGACTCTTGGGAAAAAAAAGGTTCATATTTTCCTATAATTGTTGGTACTGTGCGGGGTTTGGAATCGTTTGCGTTTCATAGATTCCTGGGATCCAAGAGGAAAGGAATATTTTTTTTTTCCTCGTTTAGTTTTTTCCTTTAAAACAGGCAGAAAAAGCTTAATGTAAAAAGCAGGTAAGGTAAACGGGCGCCGGCTTGGTTGGCGGTGGGGCGGCTGCGGATCGTGGCAGAACAGCAGGACAGGAACACGGACGTAGGGAAGACCGGACAGTCTTCCAGTCCTTTTACAGATGTAGGGAACAAGAACGTCTCTGTCCTGCTTGTAAATACGTCGTTTATACAGACATACCTCTTTGGAAAAAGACTGACTCTCACAAAACATGTGTAAATACAGAAATAGAAATTGGATGATTGGTCTACAGGGCATACCGGATTCGCATGGATCACCGGACCACCTGATGTTCCTCGACCTAAGAGATGTCCCGCAACAGGCTTGAGTCTTCCCGCCGGAACAGCAATACGGTGTGTTTGTTATTTATATGGTAACGGCAAACCTTTAGTCCTGCGGTTTTCATTCCATAATCGATCTCACTCTCTCTCTCACATACGCGCACACACACAAACACACAAGTTAAGATGTTTGAGTCGGTTTAACCGATTTCTGAACCTTTTCCTCGCTTTTTATGACGACAAATGTCGGCCAGGTCAGTTATTCAGCCACTTTTTTAAAATAAGCTTTTTATTGTTATTTCGTGACACGTGCCTTCTCATTTCCTTTGCACATTGAAATCGCCCCAGATATTTGAGGTGTCTTACGCTGCTGTAGCACCGTAACTCCCTCGATGCTCCTGTCTGCTTTTCTACTCCCTACGCATTAAAAAAAAGGGGAGTGAATTCCGACTCGAAAATTGCATTGGTCTTGTCCGAATTCGAATTTGCCGTTTTCCATACACACCGCCACCCCAAAGATTATTGGCATACATTGACTTTCTTAAGAGCTTTTTTTACTTAATTATACGGTGACCGGGAAACTTTTTTAAATTATGGACTGTGGAATTTTCCACGTAGTTTGTTGTTTTGCTTGGTTTGTTGTTTTATTCTCTCGATAACAGAAATAACGGTAAATACGATTTGCCTACTTACAATAAAATCCAGATTAAGAGCCTATTTAATATTTCAAGAAATCTTTTTATTAAATGTTTAGTAAAAATTGTTATTCTTTATTATTAATCTTTTCTCAAATATTTTATATTTTCTAAACGTTATGTTCCTAAATGCTTTCTTAACCTTACGATTAACAAAAAAAAAAAAAAAAAGAGTGGCGAAATTTTAGGAACTTTAAACTTTTTCCCAACTTGAAGTGAGATATCATTGTTTTCTAGCCTCGTTATTATTTTCTGTATTTTTTAAATATTATTTTATTATTATATAATGATAGATACAAATCACATCATAGGCTATGGTGTAATAAAACAACGCTGGTTTCTACAGTAATATATCGAAGCTTTTTTTTATTATTTTTTTAAAAAAAATTTTAAGAGTTTATCTTAAGATCGTTTTTTTTGTTTTTTTCTTACTAAACGCGTTTCATCCGAACGATGTTTGTGTGGTAATATTTACGACAATCGTTCAGAATTCGTATTTACCGTTATTTCCGTTATTTAATTTAATCCGCTCAGAAGAAAACATCAAACCAAGCTTTGGAAATTTTACATAAATAGAGACTATGTTAAAAGATACAGCAAGCGGGCAACTTTTTTTATTTCAGAATATCCGATAATTTTGTGGTGGCGGCGGAAAGTGGAAAAAGTGTGAGGCCACTGTGAAGGTTAAGAAAACATTTACGAGCATAGTAAAATAATAAAAGAGTAATAAAATATAAGTTCCTAATAAGAGTTCATAAAAAATAAGACGATTTCTTTTTTGAAGTTAATCTATCAATATATATCAAAGAATATCTTTCGAACGTTTTCAGAGGAAAAACGCATTTTTGTTGTTAAGACGCCTTTGTGAAGAAAAAAAAATGTTTTTATGTAATGGCACAACAGTTCAGTTGACTGTGGATTTTGCATGTTCTCCTTATGTCCACATCTGGTTTGTCCCACATTACAAACACAAGAATTAGGGTAATTGGGCCCTCTAAATTTGCTCAGGTTTGAATTAAAGCACCTTTTATCAAAGTGAAAAAGGTCCAAACGTCGGTTAAACGGTGGGGGGTGGGGTGGAGCATTGCACTCCGTTCATGCAGCAGTATTCGGTTTTTTTTCTTTTTCGGGCCCTCCTGACTGTTAGTGATATATTTTGTTTAGGACGTAAAGCTTCCACTCCAAAATCAACGTGGTTTCACCACACCTCTTCACGACGACGCACCCGGCGAGTCGTACCGTTACGACCCCAGGGCCAAACCTGACCATTTTTGCACTTTCCGTGGTTTTTTTTTTTTTTTTGTGTGTGTATTCAATTCGTACATTACCTCATACCTCATCGTCATGATGACGCAGCCAGCTTATTACCTCAGCCACACGTTTTTTTACATCGGCATACTTTTTTTCTTACGACGCGTTCTCCAAAGGGAAAGAAGGAATCGGGTCAGGAATCCGAAACTGAAGCGAGAATGCAGCAACAAACATGAAATTATTCAGAAATATAGTAATGATAACCGATAATGCCTCTTCGAATTGAAAATTCCCACGTCAATTTACGTTAATCCAGAAAAAAGGAAAGGTTTAAGAAAAGCTTTAAGTGTAAGTCTCGGGTGGACCCAGGTTTGTAGAATGCAGTTTAAAATTGCATTTAAACGTTTTTGTTTTCGTGTACTGCTGAGCCAGCGGCCCGACCCCCAAATCACTGAGCTCTGAGACGCCCGTCCCAAATCGTACCACTTATCTTTAATTCCATTGACAGACCTCGCCTCGCTTCAGCTCTCTAGAGGCAGGACACGAACCGGGGTGTCCATTAGGACCAGCGTTTGTTTCGGGGGTTGGGTCTGCGCTGTTACATCTAGTTTGGAGGAAATATTGTTTCAGATGATAATTTTTGGGTGACAATCTTTAAAAAAAAGGGACGGCTGTAAAAAAAAAAAAAAAATTTTAACGTGAATTTGTAAAACGATTGAAGGGATGTTTTGACGTGTTTTTATATTATCACTCCTCGTGTTTATAGAGTCGAGCCTGATTATTAATCTGATGTTCACTTCTGATTCGATTTGATTGTTGGATATTTAAACGCATTAACCCATTTTAATACGAAGAATTCTGTAATGTGTACTGAAGCGAAACGTTAAATGATTCTTTGCCTTGAATGAAAGAAGACTGTTTTTTTGTCATTTTGTTTTTTTTAAAACCGTGTAACATGGGTCATTTTCCTGTCGTGCTCTTTCACACAGTGGAATTCGGGTCGTTATAACTGTGTGGAAAATAAAGCGATTGGCAAGTGTCTGGGGTTTCCTTCTTGTTTTTCTACCCACAGTTTCTGTTCTCTGGAATTAGAGAAACAACCGAGAGGAAAAGAAACCGGAGCTGTTTTTAGATTTAGAGCTCGCAATGAATTAAAACAGTGAAATGGTGACGTGATTTCAAACAGGTGAGAGGTCTTTGAGGAGTAACAATGATCAGAGTAACTCCCTCCAGTTGATCACCAGATGTTCCTCTAATGAACATAAGGAAGGTAATTCCTGTAGATATTTCTCCCTCTACAGACCACAGTACCATTAAACCATTCCGAATCGGGAGGAATTTTAGTCCTAAAAACTAAACTGAAGGGGGGTGATCTCTCTCCTCCCTCCAAATGGTCACTGATCAACATCTGATAGGAGCACATGGGTAAGGGATTACTTTATCAAGCTCTACAATACAGAGTTACATTCACAAATACCACTTAAAACTTTATTGTACAAAAAACAAGCCTTGTGTTATAACCAGGTCCACAAGCTCCGCCCACTTCTCGGAGGCACCTAGGCTGGATTGTCACCATGGAAACGGGGATTGTGCCCAGTAATCAGGATTACAGATGAAAAAAGGAGAATCCAGACTATTATGAGGAACAAGTCCAAAAGCCAGGCTCTATCATGGTACTGGGTTGGGTCCGGACCCTTTATAAAGGTCGTTTACTCTTCTGTGATGCAGCATTAATGCAGAAAAGTACACAGATTTTAAAGAAACCCGGCTTCAGGACTACATTTTTTATCAAAAAAGGTTAGGGCTGAAATACGGAAATCCCTGAGAGTTGGTATTCCTATTCAATGAGCTGGGTCACGAAAATCGTACGCAACCGTGGTAAACGCCCTGTCTCTAGTGTCGATCGTGTGAACGATGCTCAGGTTAATGAATTAAACAGGTTCCACTCAAAGGTTCTTCAGTAAACAGGGACGCCGCCCGGTACTGCTGCTGCTGCTGTTCCTGATGTTGCTGCAGCTGCTGCGCGCGCGCATTACACCCGATCCTCCGTTTGAACGAGGAGCAACAAGCACGAGAAAGCGAGAGAGAGAGAGAGAGAGAGAGAGAGAGAGAGAGAGAGAGAGGAGGGGGAGGTTGCTGCTGGTGCTGGTGGACGTGGCGGCTCCGGGGCTGAGCGCGAGGAGGAGAAGAAATGCATCGAAGAAACGGCAGGTAAAAACGAAAGGGGGGGAAAAGAAAAGCATAAAACGTGCACGTTGCCGCGCGCTCGCGCCGTCTCTCTCTCACGCTCTTACTTCTCACGTTCCTACTTTCACGTCCACTTTCCTGTCCGTTCTGCGCTTTTCTCGTCACGTCGGTTTGAATTGTGCACGGCTCGAGCGCATGCATGTGCAAGAGTCAGAGTGAGGAGGAGGAGGAGAAGAAGTAGAAGAAGAGCAGGAATTTGCAATGCAATAACGGTGGGCTGCTGCTGCTGCGGGCGCGGGCTCGCGCGCTGCTTTGTTACGGCCGAACAGCCGGACGGTGCATACGGGGACGAGGCAGAAGGGGAGAAAAAAGGCAAAGTTGCAGCCGGTAATGGACGCGCTGAACTTTGTGTCGGTGCGAGGGAGCTAATGTGATAGCTTTAGCCACAAACAAGATGGCCTCTGTAGCTGTAGCAGCAGCAGCAGCAGCAGCTCGGGCCTCTCTGCATTTTCCCGCTCCGCCAGTGCAAGCGTGCATGCATGCCTTCCATCAATAACACCGGGAAAATAACGGATCCGGTGTGAGTCTGTGCGTTATTTTAAATCCTCACACCGCCCGGGCTAAAGTATGCGAGAATCTGGGCAATCCTGCAACAGCTGGAAACACACACACATACACACATACACACACACACACACACACACACACACACACAAACACACACACATACGGGAGAGCTGAAAAACCTTTTATTGTGTCTAAAATCGCCCAGAGAACCACCGTATAACGTGGAAACAGACCGTAAGGCACGCGCGAGCCGCATGATTTAGATGAACGCCAAAGCAAAACCCCATCCGCACCTTTTAAACACTTTAAAACGGGTTTAGCACCGGTGCTAACGCTACACGTCCCAGCACACGCGTCTCGGCACAAAATCTACGGTTTTATTTCACCCAAAGCCTGTCAGCTCGGATTTGACACCGTCGCACGCGCCTTCCAGCTCGTTATTGTGCAGATCATTAGTATGCAAATTGGGCCCGCTTTTTGAAAACATCTGGCACCACTGGGTCCAGGGCTGCCCCCGATGAGCTAGGGTTTGAAACAAAGCATACCCGCAACCTTTAGATTTAACCGTTATTTAATATTTGTTTGTGGAAATTGCGGTTGTTTTCAGCACGTGCTGTTTTTAGGTCCGGTGTTTTTAGCGAAGTGATGCTCGTTGCGTTTTACGAGGGACGCCGTTCTGAAGCCTGGCACGAACCGGGACAAAGCTTTTATTTAGTAGATTTGACAAATCTATTAATTCTGTTAGGACTTCATATGAACGTTGGCATGGGCAAAATATCTAGCATCCAGAGCCAGAGAAAGTGCTGGAAACGTGTAGCCATGGTAACGCCTCATCTCAAGTATTAGCAGCAAGCTAACCTCACAGGATTTCTGAAAAGATTTTTCATGCCTCATTGTGATTGCTGAACTGATCATCTGTTAATCTAAGCAACTTTTAGAGTAGGAATACAAATGTAAAACTCAAATTCTGATCAGAAACTGGTCAGGGACTCAACAGTCACAAACCCTTTCTGTTCTGGGGTAGCTTGTTAGCCCTGCCGCTGAGGTGTCAAAGCCAAGATAATTTCAAAAACAGAGATTTATGAAATAAAACAAAGCTTAATACACAGTAATGTTCATGTAACGCTTATGTTTATGAGTTTCGTTTGTTCTTTGCAGAGATCGTGTTGTGTTTTTTTGGTCTAAAAGGAATTCAGTGAAAACTTGGAATTATACCCCTAAACTTTAAAATTAAATGCTATACGGCGCTTTCTAAACAGCGTACATAAAATAACTAGTAGAAAGAATAGGTTTAGTTTTGTGTCCCAGTTGACTTTTTCGTTTTACATGCTTGCGCTGAATTTTGTGTGTGGTTTTTTTGGCAAGCGCTTAGCACAGCTGTGTGACAGCTAATGTTTGCTAATGCACCAGTGTGATGTTTCATAAAGCTGCCTAAAAAGTGTCCTCGTAAAAATATATTTTTTTAACTAACAAATCTTGCTTTACCTTTTATGCCTAATTATGATAGATACTGCGCTCTTAAAAGTTCATATCGATTTATCCAGGACGATTTGAGACACAGTCATTAACTGTCTAGTTTATCGATACTAACAGTTTTGTTTTGTTGTGTTAAACTAGTGGGTGTCCTTATCACTAACATGACAAGACTAACATGCTTTGCCAATTTCACCACAACCAAGACTAATGTTAGTTTAACCTAATATGTCACCCAGCGTGTTTTTGTTGTGTCCTACTACATACAGTATTTTGGTATGGAATAGTAACCGCGTTTGTGTGTTGTGTACTCAGGATCAGGGAAAGGCTTTGGCACTAGTTAGACGGTAATCAGACGAATCTGGGTGACGATGGCGGAGCTGGAGACGGAGTGTATCGCGTTAGGACTGAGCGCCCTCGCTCCTGACTGCGTGTCGCCGGCTCTGGAGCCACTGCGGTCGGAGTGCGTGACACCGACGCTGGCCATGCTAAACACTTTGAGCGCTGAGATCGCTGAACCCACGGCCATGCTGCCGTGCGTAAAGAGCGAATCGGACCTGGACTTGGTTCCAATCTGCACCGTGGACGTGTCCCAGATCCAGCCTCTGAGCACGGCAGAGCTGGGATCGGAACACGTGCGGATGGAGATCAGCGGGCTAGAGTACATCAAGTCGGAATTGCACTCGTTCCACACCGAGTTGGACTCGTACAAGTCGGGCTACCATGACGTGTTCGACTCTCACATCTCCGACAATCTGGACTACATCAAGTCCGAACACAGCTCTGACCTGCACTGTTACTACGCCATGGAGCTGGAGGCGAGCAGGTACGAATATGACTCCACGCTCGCGTCGGTCAAGTCAGAATTGTCGGACACCACAGAGTCGAACATTCTCGAGTCCATTCGCATGGCAGAGCTCCGCACCGAGCTCAACAAGCTTCGGCCAGACACGCTAGAGTTCTCGTCCTCTCACATGTATGACATGCAAAGCGCGAACGCCGGCGCACCGGCCACAGAGGGCGCGGACGGCAAGTCTCAGCCGCGCAAGCCCCGCAACTCGAGCGGTGAGAAGCCGTTCTCGTGCACGCAGTGCGGCAAGAACTTCAGCACCCTCGGAAACCTGAAGACGCACCAGCGCATCCACACGGGCGAGCGCCCTTATTCGTGCTCGCAGTGCGGCAAGAGCTTTGGCCAAGCCGGGAACCTGAAGAGACACCAGCTGATCCACACGGGCCAGAAGCCGTACAACTGCAGCTTCTGCCCCAAAGGCTTCACCAAGGCAGATGACCTGCGCTCGCACCAGCGCGTCCACACGGGCGAAAAGCCGTTCTCCTGTGACGAGTGCGGCAAGGCTTTTCTCCACGCCAAGGAACTCAAGGCGCACCGCCTGTCACACACGGGCGAGCGCCCGTTCTCATGCCAGCACTGTGGCAAGGCCTTCACCAAGGAGGCCAGCTTCCGCAACCACCAGCAGACACACATGGGCGAGAAGCCGCACCAGTGCTCCCGCTGCGGCAAGAGCTTCACCAACTCGGGAGTCCTCAAGACTCACGAGAAGATCCACAGTGGGGAGAAGCCGTTCCAGTGCACGCAGTGTGGCAAGAGCTTCGGCCGGCTGGGACACTTAAAGGCCCACCAGCAGATCCACACCGGAGAGAAACCCTACCAGTGCTCCCAGTGTGGCAAGAGCTTCAGCCAGTCGGGTCACCTCAAAGCACACGAGCAGATCCACAAACGAGAGAAATCGCAATAACGAAGAACCATGCACACACACACACACACACACACACACACAAACACACACACACGCTTTTCCACTGACACGATGCTGGTTCTTGTTTAGGATCTTAACTAACCATGGTTTTATAATATCTCCATATTTCAGTAGATCTTCCCAAAAAACGACAGATTTGTTTATTCAGCCAATCCTGACAGGCACCAGCATTCACAAAGGCACATCAAGGGCAATAAGGAGCCTCTGTAATAGGGGTAAGTAAATAAAAGTCCCTTCTGGACCGCGGAGGATCAGAGCTTAATTACATTGAGTTTTCCAAACAACATTAATTAAATATCAATTAAGTTCAGGCTTACGTTTAAACACGTCCAGTGGAAGCACAGGAAGGAAACATATTCATTTTATAAACACAAGTCGATCTTTAAGTTAACAAATAAAGCTGGATTTACACGAATTTATGACATTTACAGACAGGTACCGCATCACAATCTGGGACCAGATCCACAGAAGCATCCTCGATTCTTAAACGTGAGGTTTTTTTAAAACTACGTTATTAAGAAAATAGGATTTCCTTTACCGTAGGCTGTGAGAGTCGGAGCGTCTATGCTGAAAACGTTAAACAGTTTCATTATTAAAAATAAGGCCGTCTTCGAAGGGACAGGTACGTTCAAACTGCTTTTAATCTTTGTTATAACAGCTGTGGTTCACAAACTTTTTACCTTGGACATTTAAATTGATTTTTATAGAGGTTTTTATATTGGAGCATTTTCTCAAAGCATTAAGATCATATATCCTTAAAGGCCAATCACAAATTGAGCAACCCTAGGGCGACAGTGAAAAGGAAAAACTCCCTGAATATAGAAGGAAGAAACCTTGGGGGAATCTTGGATAACCAAGACTCAAAAAGAGACCCATACCTCCATTGGTGGCCTAGATGTTAATCGAATAATTACTTTGTGTTAATAGTAAAATAAAGTAAATAATACAATTTTAATAAGTAATAAAATTTATAATGTACGAAATACATAACAAAAGCATTCCACATTACTTTTTTGGCTCTCCAGTTCATTGGGATTTTGTTTGGAACCAATTTTGTCGATACCCACCCTTACTGAGATCCCCCAGATCTTATTTAGGTGAATGCTTGTCCATCCCAGGATGCCCTACCACCTAAAAAGATCAGTCTCTAAGGAAGCAGCAGGTCTGTTAAGGTTCCTTCTCTTTTTTTCGTCCCTTGTGACCCACAGTTAAAGCCTCTGTTCTCTGTGCCACAAGACAAAGGGAGATCTATGTCTGAGGCATCTCTGGGGCAGGTTAATTACCCCTCCACCAGCAACCCTCCTACCTCTTCTCCTTCCACAGAGCGCCGTCACGCTCTAACATCGGTACCGAATGATAAACAACGTGCATTTCACCCTTTACGTTCCAAAATAGTTTGGGCCCCCTTGTTTAAGTGATGATCTGTTTGTTTAGTCCCTCAGGCGGAGCCAGTTTCTAGCCGATTGCTTTCCCTGGAGAAAAAAACAGATTTTTGTGAAATAACGACGGCTTTCAAGAAAATGCAATGTGTTAAAGGTCGCGTTGTGCGTATGTCAATGCCTGTAGATGTTTTTGTTTCTGACCATGCAGGCTCTCTTAAAGTGCCTGCAAATTAAAAAAAAAAAAACTTTAAAAAACTTTTTTTCCAACACAAAGCTAAAAAAAGCACAGACTTGGCTGATCCGGATGGAATCAGGGGTAGATCGTGGCAGATCTTTTACATTAAACTAGAGGGCGCTCAGACCAAAAAGAGTGTGAGACTCATAAGAACTGGACCTTCACCGGAACCGAGGCGGAGGAAAGAGCGAACACACACACACACACACACACACACATCTCTCAAAGTATTACTCTTTATCTTTTAGTTTCTTTTTTAAAATAAAACAAAGTCTACCTTATATATAAATATATACGTTTTCATACCTGTTTTGTGACCAGTTTGCTCTTTATGCAAATTATGTGTATTTCTTTATTACGTCTGGGAGGGGAGAAAAACGGGGGTGGGGTTGGGAATTGGGGGGGATGGGTCTCATAGAAACGTTTCATATCCATCTGATCTGTTTATATCTGCATTTTAGTGACGTTTTCTTTTCATACTCACCGTGTACACGTTTTATCGAGAAGTCATGTAATTCTTAAAATCATGTACTGGAACGAGTTATTAAAGAAACTAATGCAAAAAGAAAAAAAACCAAGAGTTCTTTCTCTGTCGTTCTGATATGCTTTACCAGTTTCTCACTTATATTTAGGGCCATTTCTGGTCGCCCTGTCCTCTGGTTTTGGGGTAACTCGACCCTTTTGACACTGGTCAGCAGGATCAGTGCTTCCCGCACATGATACCAGAATTAATTAAAAGTAACTCAGCGTTTAAACTCTGTGGGGTTTAAAAACCTGGCTCGTTCTAACCTGAATATAATACAAAAACATTACATATGAATTTTAAATCCTACATGTACAACATTTAGCACGACTGTTGGTCTTTCAATTTTTGTAACTTCAATAAGCTGCCATGCGGTGGCGATAAAGTACAGAATAAGACGTTTTTTAAACTCTCGGTTTGGCTTTGGATCAGTATTAATCGCACAGTGTACTCCTGAGCGCTTTGGTGTTGGGTATAAACACCGTGCATAAACAACGTATTTTTATTCGCCCCTTTGTCCTTTCACGAGGACTAATTTGTTAAAAAACAAATACGTTTATTAATCTGAATCAGCAGGTCAGATTTTTTACTTAATTACATATGCTTTTAACAGGAAACTATTTAATTTACATAACTGAGCAAATCATACATTTGTTTAAACAGAATCAGTTTAAACCTAGAATTCAGAGGGCTGTAACTTGTTTATATCGTGTGTTGTGTTTAATTATTAATACCTTAATGATTACATTAGTTTATTGTACTTCCTGTGTGTAATTGCAATGTAACACACGCATAAGGTGTATTAATTTAATTTGATTTGTGTCTCAGCGGAAACATTTTTAGATTTGTTAGTTCTCTATACAGTGAATGAGACGTGACTGAACGTTAGACTTTTATTAAGCATTTTTTTGCGTTCTTAGGCAGAGAGATCGGACTGCGATTAAAAAAAAATAGTTTATATAGCGCTTTTTACAATGGAGCATTGTCTCAAAGCAGCTTTACAATATTGTATTATCTTAAAAGGCCAATCCCAAACTGAGCAAGCCTAGGGCGAGAGTGGTAAGGAAAAACTCCCTGAAAGTAGGAAGGAAGAAACCTTGGGAGGAACCAAGACTCAACAGGGGAGCCGTCCTGCATGGGCGTTTCCGTGCTCGTCCACGCGGCGGAGCTGTGGATCTGTTTTTGATCTCATATAAGGGCGGTGGAGGTGGAGGTGGAGGACGAAATTACTCTCCCATCCACTACTTCTTCCACCACGGTGATCACCTTCGTCCTGGAAGATTTGGTTGACGTTGATGTCATTTTTCTAGGGGGGTGAGTATGACAAACAATGAATAAGTGATCAATAAGTAACAAATAAACAAATAACAACAATAAACGTCTGTCCTTCCAGAACGCGCATAT
>JAUZST010003404.1:10000-17188 GCA_034779995.1 Parotocinclus haroldoi | reverse complement strand
ATCTGGTGTAGTAGTGATAAAAGGAACACTAACCCCCCCCCCCCCAAAAAAAAAAAAAAAGAACCCCCTAACCACCCATCGTGAGAATACCTAAATTGCATGAATGGCATGGCAACCTTAGCTAGGTTTAGACACATTAGTCTGACAAATACAGTGGAAGCTTGGAATTCGAAGGCTCGTTTGCTCGACCCACTCGTACAATCCGAATTCGAGCTGGGACCAATTAAGGGATTCCGAGGTTCCATTGGAATGACCTCAACTGTGGCTCCTTTCAACAAACCCGAGAGAACTGCTGCTGACCAACAGCAACCACAACTTCAAACGGCATGGAAGAACAACAACTCTAAGTGTCCATGCTTAACCTTCTGTGCTTTTCAGCATTTTTTTTAGAAAAAAGGGGGAAAAAAAACATCTTGCAAGTTCCAATAGATGGCCAACAGACGAATGAAACTGGTTCTGACTAAAAGCTCTAGTGCACTCACAGAATGACTGGTGGAAGCATCTGTACCTCCTCTGGTAGGTTTCAGTAGACACTTTGAGTGGCTACTGATAACCTCTATAGGGGCAGCTTTAGCAGCTGTAATATCTCTAGCCATCTAGGGATGTAGAAAACATTTAGGCTTTTATCCAGAGCGACTTACAAGCCATACAGTCTTGCAGTCCAAGCCATTGTGATTTAAAGGCCTTGCTCACTCAGGGGCCCGATTGTGGCGGCTTGGCGGAGGTGGGATTTGAACCCTGGACCTTCTGGTCCATAGTCCAGTACCTTAAGCCCTAGGCCACCACCGTCTGTTTGTGGTAACCGCGTCCTGTGACAACCGGTTCTGGTTGGTTTCGCTTGCTTGGTATAAAAAAAATGTAGTGGTAAAAATCGGTGACGGTTTATGAAGCCCGTACTAAATGCGATGGCATAATTCATTCATTCATTGTCCGTAGGAACCTTTGAGCAAACAGTGGTTACTTCGGTAGACTGCCAGTAATCTGCTTAGGAATAATCTTGTGGTAGGTTTGACTAGGTTAGGAATTGACCCTGGTAACCCTAGATACCAGTTCAGAAGCTGCAGTGTTTCACACGCCGATGACACAGAATTGGAAAAGTTATTTCTGTTCGTCCCCGTCACCGTCCCGTGGTCTTCAGAATGAGCAGAGCCACGGCAACAACGAATGGAAGTGGAGAGTAGAGAAGCGATCTGTAATCTGTTCCTTTGGCGTCACGTCACCTACGGCGACTTCAAAACCCTCACCAGTAGCA
Source organism: Parotocinclus haroldoi (assembly GCA_034779995.1). NCBI lineage: Eukaryota > Metazoa > Chordata > Actinopteri > Siluriformes > Loricariidae > Parotocinclus > Parotocinclus haroldoi. Next base: position 15,936 of record JAUZST010003404.1, on the reverse strand, counting down.
TTTTCTGTGCACTTTAGCTAGCAAGATGTAGCTAACTTTTTACGTTAACGTAGCCGCTAATAACCCTAATGTTGTGTTAAGAATACTGACAATTCGCACACACACACAGACTCTCTCTCTCTTAAATGTGATTTGTTTTTTATGCATGTAACAAAGTCGTTATGTAGCTACAAAACGTCGTCACGATTTCCACTCTTGGGAGTGATGTAACTTCTGTGAATGTCTTTGTTTTTATTGTTACGTAATAACGGCGCTCGAGGGCCGACGCTTTACCATTTCCGAACACGTACCTGCACAGAAGTTACAGTATTCGAACCGACTCGTGTACATACTTTGGTTGGAGGAACGTTTCGTCCGGATTTGCCTACACTTAATTCAAATTGCGAGTTTAATACTTAAGAACTACTTATAACCTTGCTCAAATTCAACACTAACGAACACTAAATTTGTTTGCTACCGACAGCAAAATGACTTTCTCGACTTTTCCCGGCGAGGGTCGTGGCTCTCGCCTTTCGTCGGCTGGAAGATAAAGCAGTTTAGGAGACTTTTAACCAGTTTTAATTCAGATCTGTAGGAAATGCCTACATTTCCCAGAATGCCCTGGAACACGTTCGACTGTTGCCGACTTTCGTCCAAGCCATCGAGCTTTTTCCCGGACCCCTTGTTGGTTTTCCCGATTCAAATCTCGGAAATGGCGCCGTTTCGAGTCCGAAGGCAGGGTCAGTGACCCACGCCTGAGGGGAAATGATTTCCTACAAGAGCGGTGGCTTTTAAAATTGGTCAGCGTGACCCTTTCCGGCTTCGAATCGAACGCTAGACGAGCAGTTTGCGACGTATCAATGATGGCTCGGATAATGAAAATCCGGTCTTGGTCATAAAATGGTGCACATTCCAACAAACAAGCTTTGCACAGACTCACTAATTCTATTGTATGAATTTAGATTCTCTTACAGGACCAAGTAGCGGCTTGCTCGGGTTTTTAATATGCAAAACACTTAAGACTAAAGTCCACACTAAGACCAAGGCCAAATCGAAACGAACGAGCATCGAAACCGTAATGGTTTTTTTTGGGTTTTTTTAAACAAACCACAGGCAGGACGGAAGATTTTGAGGGGCCCAGGCTGAGATTCTGGCTCTATGTGCACTGCTCACAAAAAACGAGGGGATATTTCAAAATGAATATGAAGCAAAAAAGAAGCGTTTGATTTGATTTCATCAAATAAGATCATCGGAAATGCAAAGCAAATGAAAAGTCAAAAAGTCGTTCATTATGCAAATTAGCGGCAACCTCGATGATGGTGATTGAGTGGCAAGTGATAGTTTTTTTGGGGGGGTGAACAGGACCAGAGCGCCCCCACATCGACTGTTCAGTAGGGCGTATGGTCACCCAAGAGTGCCAAAGCACACTGACCGTGATAGGGCACGGACAGGATCAGATTATCCAGCAGTTCTTGCGGATCGTCTTCGTATCCGTTTAGAAGTAGTCCCTCGTTTTTTTGTGAGCAGTGGCTCTTCCGTTTCGATACTAAAGACGTGGTCAACCTTGTCCCCATAAGCGCCAAACGTCCATAACAGAACGCTGCAATAATTTAGGGGATATATCACACAGGGTTTAAGAAGCAGTCCCGTGCTATTAGAAGCACCTAACGAAAAACAACGGGTTACAACGTAATTGCGTTTGAAATGTTAAATCGTTACGCCAGGTTAAGCGCGTGCCGTTTTGTTTGCCGCTGAGCCAGTGGCACCTGTAAATACCGCACCAGACATTTCCTTTTGCACATCGCGTAGGGGTTGATCTCGTTTCGTTTTTTTTTTTTTTTAAAGCGAAGCGGGTTGATTAGAGAAGGCAAACGTGCACATCGATTTGGGAGTCTTTAAAGTTATCTATGAAATGAGCTGAAGATCAAAACCATGGGAAAATAATCCCGTAAATAATGTCCCGTTTGTAAACGAAAAGTTCCACGGTTGCGTAAGCGAAGATTCCTCGTTACGGCTGGATTTTTTTTTCTTTCTTTTTTTTTTTTTTTTTATTATTATGTTGCTTTGATCCAGAAACCGCGCCTTGGCGTTTGAACCTCACTAATCACTGTATTGAAAGATTTGCATCGTTTTTTTTTTTTCTACGAAGCGCACCGTGACGTTGGGTGCCTTCAGACGCGGCGCTCGCGGCGCTTCACACCACAGACTCTGAACACAAGCTGTGATGTTACACGCAAAAACTACCGCCTGATACAGGTTACTGAGACCCGAGAGAGACTTGGGTCAGACAGATTTGACGTACGAAGCTAAAGCGGAGGTGTAAATAGAAAAACAGTCGCCGTTAGACGCAGGGTTAAGCTACGCTCTCAAAGAGTCGTCAGCCGCAATTGCATAATTGCATTCACTCATTCCCGTCTGTGTTGCTCGGTTGCCTAGCAACGGCAACCTCGTCGATCTTAGCCACCAGAACAACTTGCGTTTAGGAGTCGAGAAATGGTCGAGTTAAACATAATGTGGGTTCAGTTAAGAGGGCGGAGCTTAGCATGCTCTCCCCATGCCCTTGTGTGGGTACGTGGACTGGCTGCCCTAAATTGCCCCCAATCAATTGACCTCCCTTAATTCCTGAGTTCTGGGACAGGCCTCACTGCTGCCCTCTTCAGGTTAAAGCTGTTACTGCAGACGATACAGTCTTTGGAGAGGGCACGTGGGGCAGTTATAGAACGGGCCATACTCCAGAGCAAACGGCAAGCCCGCTGTTCCTGGTCAGGGTCACGGCACCACTGGGGCCCACATCCATGTTTAGGGCCGTTTTTCCTCAATACAAACACGTCTTTGTGAAGGTAGCCTCTGTTTTTATCGCTTCTCCGAACGACAGCCGTTCATGTCTGCGTGTAGGAGTGTGACGACGAAAAAAGTGCTTTCGGTCTGCCCCGTGACCAGCCCAGTGTTAGAATGCAGTTAAGGTCCAGTCCGTATAAAGCTGCAGCCACGTAATGACCTCGCTCTGTATTTCCATAAGGCATAGCACATCGCTTAGCAGGCCCACAGGGTGCCGTGTATTGCGCCCGTTACTCAGATTAGTAAGAGATGAATGCGTTTAGGGTGCAGCGTAGTTACGACCAGCTTTCGGCCTGGCGCACGGGTTCCGTGGCGCGCTCTTCAGAAATCCACTCAACGCGCTCAGACCGCGACGCACACGACCTGTAAATAGTGTACCATAATATTTGGTTTTACAGACTGTATAATCGTCTATATTTTGTTTCGAAACTGAAACTGATCTATGAGATTGAGGTAACACAATAAAGGTGAGAAACCGATTCTGCGCCTCGTCGTGTTTCCTTCAATCGACTTCTGAAGTGTCGGATCTAAGGTGCATGAAATCAAAAGCGGCAGCGTCATCGGGGACTTTATGCCCGCCCTCGCTGTTCCAACTGCACCCACCAGCCTCCCGTCCTGTCCTGTTCGGGGTCGGGCGCTCACCTGGCCTTAAGGGTAACCCCCAAATCTAGCCTCGTCAGAGACGGCTTACAAAGCAGTGCAGGATGGCAGTGCCGATCAGCCTGATTCGTATCCCAACGCTGGCAAGGTGAGGTTTGGGTTGTGTTATTTGTGCAGTGTCTCTGCAGTGAATATTTTGCTTGTTGAATGGATAGAAAGAGGAACTCACTAGTTAGAGTTAGTTAGTGATTTGATGTCAAGGAGCTCTGTGTTTGTGTGTCCAGTGGGGTAACTGTGTGTCAAGAGTCCGATCCCGTTCACATGATTAGATTTGTATGTTAAACAGAATTAAATATGAATGATCTTGTTTAGACTGCAGTTCCTCTACTGACATCTGTTGTTCTGTTTGACCTTCCAGACTCCAGTTCAGCGCTGCTCTGCCCCTCAGCTTTCTCCACCTTGCTCTCCCCACTAGACCTAACACACACACACACACACACACACACACACACAGAGTACGTTACTAGCGCTACTGTCTGAGTACTTTAATCCGGACAGTTTTCTTATTTTTATATTGTACAGGTTGAGCAAAAGGTCACCCCAAATCTGCCAAAACCATCCAAGTTTCTTGGTCGCTCTTAGGCCACTCCTGCATGAGCAAGGGGAGTACTGATAGGGGGATCTTTCCATGACCTGGCGCCCTTATTCAGGGTACATGGCAGGAATAGGCTCTGCCCAGTCTCGATTGAACGCAGTGGCCACTCACTTCTTCTTGAAGAGTTTTTTGAAGGAGCTCCGGAAGCCTTTGCTCTCCTTCCTGCTGCGCTCGCACAGGGGGGTGTGCTCAACCTCCCTCGACTTGAACTCCTCCCATATCGGGGTTGTGGTATCCTGAGGTGGGACAGCAAGCGTTTGTAAGTAACGTGAGGCCTTCAGCTTAAAGTCCTTTACTTGGTTACCTTGTGCAGTTGTTGCGTCAGCTCCTCGGCGACGGTGTGGGTTTCGTGGTGTCGCTCCGGGCTGCTCTCCCTCAGCCTCGGCTTGGCGCTCGACTGGCGCACCAGTCGTGGGTGGGCCGGACTCCGGACCGGCTGGGAATGGCTGTCGATGTTGTCTAACTGCAAGCCGTTCAGCGACTTGCTTTTCCGTTGCGCTGCCTGGAGTGGGCGTGGCTTAACCATGCCGGACGAGTCCGGCGAGACGCCGCCACGGCTGGGTCTGTAAGCTCCACCTGCGCCGCTTCGCCCTCTACCTCGCGATTGGTGGTCTGAATTGAGGGCGGGGCTACAGCGCACAAAAGCAATATCGATGCTGGAGTCGGTAGAGTGGGAGGAGCTCGAGCAGTGCGAGTCCTCGCCTGCGCACGGGACGAACGTCTGCATCGCGTCGGCCAGGGCCGAGCCCGGCCGCTCCGTCTCGGGAATCCTCTGGAGCGGAGTGAGAGGAGGTTTGTGACGAGTTTCTAGGTCGGATACGAAAGGAATGTCGGGATGAAAACGTTGAGGCTCCGCCTCCCAGTCGGGGTAACGACGGACAGCTTTCCTAGTGCGTCTCGGGCCGTGAGCCGGGTCCCTGTGGGCGGAGCTGATAAATGGATAAAGGATAATCAGTGTGTGTTGGAGATTACAGAGTTACGGCTTATGGGTGGATGGAGGGTGTTAGGGCGAGGCGTCTGGCCTATGGGTGAGTCACTGGATAGATACGGGTAAACAGACCACGTATAGATGGAATCGTGAAATGAATGAAAGATCTATGGACGGATCAGTTGGATCACCAGGAGATTTAGAGAACCAACGTCAAACCGGACATAAAAAATGCGATGCTTGTTGAACTTCTCCGATCGGTTCCGTACCTGCCGTGATCTTTGCGGGCGTGGGCCACTCGGTCGTGCAGCTGTTTGTACGGGTTGTGAGCGTGTCCTTGTAGGCTTTGGCTGTGTGAGCACGTGACCAGCTCCTGGATGTGCTGAAGGAGGTTGCTGTGGTGCGTGCTGAAGGAGCGGAGGTGCTGCATACACACCAGCAGTAGGTAATAATCAGGATGCTCGGACTCGGTCTGACACAGCAAGCTCTAACACACACAAACACACACACACACAAACACACACAAAGGATGTTGGTAGCTAAATAGATGAAGCCACTTTAACTACTAAATGATGCATTTCGAATAGTTGGGGACTGTATTTACTACCCTAAAGTGTTAGGTATCCAGGTACGTCAATTCTCGCTCGAGTGTAAACAAACGGCGCAACATAGCACCGAGTCTCTAGTACATGGAGTAGAGCCGCACCTACCTGCAGGAGCTCGACGTACTCGGGGATACGCCGGACCGGCTTTAGCAGGAGCGTACAGAGGGACGGGCGTGTATCGTCTCCTGTGATGTCACTCTAAATATCGAAACGCACAACTAATTAGGACCGGGGGTGAAGGCGCCAAACGTCACAGGAGGTGTGCAAGGCTGTGTGTGCACATAATTGGGAAGCACAGTGTGTGTGTGTGTGTGAGTGTGTGAGTGTGTGA
>JAUZST010003404.1:0-7500 GCA_034779995.1 Parotocinclus haroldoi | reverse complement strand
ATTATTTTATATTAAATATATATAAATATGGATCATTTTATTTTATATACTCTCTTTTCTTTTGAATCTATTCTCTTACTCTTTATATAATTTTTAAAAAATTTGGCTTCAGTGTATTTCAGCTGTAATTATTACCTTATTCTTTAGGTAAGTTCATTTCAATCACTAAGTTTAGTTTCCTTTTTGAGTCTTTGTCCTCCTAAGGTTTCTTCCTTATAACATTTATGGAGTATTTCCTTTCCACTGTTACCCCAGCTTTGCTCAATTGGTCCTCTGGGATGAGAATCTTCTAAAGCGTGCTCTATTGTAGAAAGAGCACTCAAAATATATTCGATATTGACTTAACAACTGACTATTTAAATATTTCGGGTTGACAAGGTGCAGAACATTCAGCTAGGTTGAACAGGTCGTGTTCAGGTCTGATCCTGAAGAGTTCTGGCTCCTGAAATCAAACATAAGAGCCGATGCAAAGAAGGAGAGACTGACTTCTTGAAATCTGCCAGAAGTTTGAACATGTCCTCGTTGGACAGCTTGTTACTGTCCTGCCTGTAAATGGGAGAGAAGCGTGCAGATTTGTCCAACGTCCCACTGGCGTCCTTAAACAGTGGCCTGAAAGAGAAGGAGGAGCAGGAGGATTTTTTTTTGCTGCATTATTTATTGCAAATGTTGCTGTAACACCAGTTCACTAGTCCTTATAGTAAAAGGCATGACAAACGTAAAGTGCATCACTTTTTTTAAAGTGGCATTCACATATGATTCCATTCATTATCATCCGCTTAATCCACACAGGGCCCACCCGGCAACTCTGGGAGCAAGGGCAAGAACAACCCTAGATGGGACGTCAGTTCGTTGTAGAGCACCACACATGCGGTCACGCACACAGTCTCACACTAGGGGCCACTTAAGAGACACCAATTAACCTAAAACGCATGTCTCTAGACTGTGGGAAGAAACCGGAGTACCCGGAGTGAACCCACGCAGACACGGGGAGGACATGCAGACTCCATACAGAAAGGACCCAGACCGCTCCACCCTGGGAACCCGGGACCTTGTTGCTATGGTAGCGGTGCTACCCACATATCATTCTTATCCAATCAAATAATAAGATAGAGTGATCACTTTATTAATCAAGAAAATAATAAGCAGTGCCGTTTACATTAGCTTATTTTAATATTTACATTTTTTTAAACTGTATTTTCATCACGTGACCCTATAAGGCAGCTGTAGGATGGGTTACCCAGTGAAACGCCACACCAGGACTGGCACACTGGATACCAGTTTGCACATGCTGGTTCTAATAAAACTATGTAATGAAATACATACGGTGCATTAAAACCTTCTCCTAGCTGCTGTTGTGATTGTTATGTGGTTAACGAATTATTAAAAATGAATACAAACATGCTGTCAAAGTTTATACTGTCCACTTGGCATGGCTGCTTTAATGATAAATAAAATGAAAACAGTTCAAACTGTAAATAAGAATGCTCTAAGCAGTCCATGTTGTGTCTTGTGACTGTGTAGAAGTGTATAAATGATACATATGGAATACTGTATTCTCATTACCTTTAAGGCCAGTTAGTGCTGTTCTTTGTAGCCAGTGGTAGCCGAGTGGTTAAGATCGCTATTAATGTACGTTTGGGGAAGGCTGCCACTGTTAAGCCCTTGAGCAAGCCTAACCTTCAGCAGCAACTATTGCTGAGCTATTGTTGTGGCTGTGTGCTTACCGTTGTAAACGCAACAGCACTATTGGTTTGGATATAAATCTACTACACATGATCTGCCTTCTTTGCCACAGAAAGAAAGTTCATTTCATTAGCTGAGCCCTCATAGTCTGGCAATGTACTACACTGCACATCACAAGGCAACACTTCGCTCACAATTCTATTTTCTCACAATTATCAACCTATTTGCTAAAAGACATTCATTTTTCACAATCCGAAATCCGAAAAAGCTTATAAAAACACAAGGTTTCCTACTTTCACTGTACCAATTCATTTTGACTTGGGTTTGTATTTCTGAAATACAATAAGAGCAATGCAAAACTGTGCCCATTTTCTTGTATTAGGTTATTAAGTGAACAAAAAACATCTTTTCGATTACTAGTTACATCATTAAGTGCTGTCTTATGCTGTAAATGAGAGTAAACAAACAAGCTCACTGTGCTATATCAAATCTCTGTTTGTTCATTAAACTTTTTGCTATGCAAATATCTTGTTGATTCAGATACCCATCACCTATAAGTACCGGTCACTGCCGATCCCCAAAACTGATCACTGGCTGTACATTTTTCGATTTAGTTATGATGAGTGCTGTGGGCTACAGGATCTGGAAAAAAAGGAACAAACTCTCTTAGGCAAAAACATGTTTTTACTGACTTTTTAACCCGATTAATTCAATTATTTTTCAGGTAATTTGTCTAGCGTTCTAACTGTTGTTGCTCCAGGTGCCCATTTTATTCTCTCCAGTGAGCCTAGAAAACTCACCATACTCCGCCAAAAGTTTGTTCTTTAAATGACGGATTAAATTAGTTGTGTTGAAGCGTTTTAACGTGCTTCCCCCGCGAGGGATTTTCCGTTGCACGTGTTGCAGGATGCAAGCGTTACATCACTCTCACAGACCGTGTAAAAGTTCCACACAGCGCACGTCTGTTTATGACTTGCAGCCATGCGCATGTGCAGTGTAAAGAAAAGGGGGCGGGGACACAACACTGCACACAGGTAGATCGTTTTTTTTGTGATCGGCATGTGCCCATCACATGCTTTGTCATGGAAATCGTTACTTTAAACATCTCAAGTCTTTTTAGTTTCCATTGTAGAATAGAAGGCATCCCATATATAACGTATAACCACATTCATAAAAAAAATTTTTCCATCGTTACGCGCCGTTACACCCCTATTTCAGACTAAACAGGAAGCCCAGCTCCCTCTTCCGTTTCATTAGAATGCCATAATGATGTGCTTAAGGGTTTACACTGTTCATTCAACCTGGTGAAATTCCGTACTTTATCAAATCACATGATCAAATTTCTCACTCTAGCATCATGCTGTTCATTCAATAAAATAGCTAACAGTGCATGTTATGTAATGTTAAAAAGATTAACATATTTGTTTAAACGCAGATTTAAGGCTAAAAAGATGTTTCAACGTGTCATTTTGAGCCACGCCCCCCACACACGAGCTTCACTGGCAGTGAATGGAGGGTGGGCGGGATCGTTTTTGCCCTGTTGGTCCCGCTCTGAAGCGCGGCATCTCTTGATTGAATGAACTGTTTGACGTCTAGAAATGAAGCGGCAATCAATATGAAAATGACTGACTTTAAAGACTTTAAACGCCATTAAATCAGCACCGTTATGAGTTACAGTTCAATTAGAGTATTTACAATATACAAGGATAAAATAACAAGGTGTGCTTTGTCAAACAGATTTAAATTAAGCAATAACAACTAGCTGCAGCAACACTAAAGAGGGATAAGAGTAGCTACAGCAACGCAGTAAAAAAAAAAAACTGATCATAGAGCATTGTTCTTACCTGGCCGCCCATGCAAATGGCATTCTGTACTGGCCAAGCCTGCTACATGCTACTTTAGCATTCTTCAACACCTTCTGGGCAGTCTGGTAAAATAAAAAAAATAGAGCACATGTGCAATAAAACACAAAACCGTGCAGGGGGAGATAATCTAAATGATTGCGTAGACAGATCAAACGCGTAAACGCAAACCTTGGCAGAATCTGAGCTCTTCATGTATGGTTCAGCACAGTGAGTTATTCCTCCCTGCAGAACTTTCTCTATTCGAGCTAGCAGGAAGATGTCGGGGTGTGGACACGTCACGGAAAACACTCCCTGCAGAGACAGACAGACACTGATACTGATAACAGTGTCTTCATGTGTATTTTTATTTGTCTCCCATGATCATGCATAATCACACTTGTTGACGCTTCCCTATGCCGAGGCAGAAGAGCCACAGAAGTGTCTCCATACGGCTGCCGGAGCATGGCGGGAGGGACTAACGTTCCAGTTCTGCAACATCTATTTACCATCCATGCCAGCACCTCGATGGGTTATGGGGCCACTGTTGCAGTGGTGAGTCTTGATCCACCCAAAGGTATTTTTCCTTGCCACTCTCACTGTAGGGTGGCTCAGTCGGTACTGAGGGCTAGATAGTTGTCAAGCTGCTTTTAGGAAATGCTCTGTTGTTAAAACAAACGCTATAAAATACATCTGGCTTGACAGACTCAAGCCCATCCTTCATTTGACTGGTCCCAGTGCTTAGTTTGCGCTGGATCCTGCCAGAGAAAGAGGTTTTGTATGCGAATATAGTAAATTCGTTTTGATTAAATGACACGTATTTATCAAATGATAAGTGCAAACTCCTTCCCAAAACCCCAAAAGGCTTATTATATTCGATGGTAATTGCAGCTCTGGAGTAATTAAGGCGTCAGTCGCGTTATGCCGGCTCACTGTGAAGTTAAAAGTATACATGTCGCAAGCCTTTATAAAAAGTTGAGCCTAAACCACAAACTAGCAGCTAATGAGAGTAAATTCAAGCTTTTCTATCTGAATATTAAGCCAATTCGGTAGTATTGTATATAAGTTTACATTTCCCCCCCTATATAACTTAGGGTCACAGGGGGAAAGCCACAGGTCTGGAGCCTAACCTGGAATTTACCAGGCACTCCCCTGCTCCAGCCAAATGTGCCTTTGTGATGCCTGACCTGGCTGGAAAGCGCAGCCAGAGCGTGAACCTGGGTTGCTCTATTTGATGAGCTACAGAACTGAAATGTGCTAAGACTTATATATTCATACATTTCTGTTACGTCAGCTTGGCTGCTTGTTTCCAAAAAAAAATCAAAACCCTCTATTTTAACCCTTTAAGCTTTTGAGTATTGTCTCTATGCAGCTCTATCTTCTATTATCTAAGGTCGGTCTCAGATTGAGCAAGCCCAGGATGCTAGTGGCAAGGAAAAACTCCCTAAACGTTACAAAGAAGAAACCATTTCCATTTAGCAGCCATTTCCAGCATTTAGCAGACGCCCTTATCCAGAGCGACTTACAGTCTTACAATCAATGGTGCAATGGTGGGTTAAGGGTCTTGCTCAAGGACCCAACTGTGGCAGCTTGGCAGAGGTGGGATTTGAACCCTGGACATTCTGGTCCAGAGTCCAGAGTCAAGTACCTTAACCGCTAGGCTACCACAACCAGAAACCTTGGGAGAACCAAGATTGAACGCGGCCTACCTGGCGTGGATACTGCAGAACGCTCTCGGGTAGACTACTGCCGCTCTGCTGTGATGAATCTGAGCCTCCGTTAATGACCGCCGTTCCAGAGCCTGCAATCATAGCTCTGACTGATGGGTGGTTCAGATCTACGTGGAAATCTGCAGAGATCTTGCGACTGTTCTGAATATCAAACAGGGACAGCGTGACAAAAAACGGCTCCACCTGCCACGCAAAGAGAGAACAGCGAGTTTTAGCGCGGGTCGCCGTAGGAACGGGCGATATTGTGCTGCTTGAGAAGGTGAAATACGTTAGTGGTTGGACCCTCTTCGTTCTCAGCCACACAGCTCTGCAGGTTGAACGACAGGTCGTTGCATCTCACGTGAATCCGCCTCCCAAACTTCTCCTCAAACGGCTTGACGTCTGGCTCGATCCCAGAGAAATCCAACTTCTGTACACGGAAGTGCTTAGTGTTTACAAACTGGAAAGCTAGCATTCGAATCATACACCATTTCTTCTATAACTGTATATTTACAAACGTGTGTAGCAGTAGGACGATATATACAGGGGTAAGACAATGAAACTGAAACACTTGTCATTTTAGTGTGGGAGGTTTGTGATGTATCCAGAGTAATGTCAGCATACCACCAAGAAGGACGAACCCCATCCAACAGGATTAACTGTGGACCCAAGAGGTCTGAAAGGGATGTTCGGGTGCTAACCCGGATTGGATCCAAAAAACATAAAACCACGGCTGCCCAAATCACGGCAGAATTAAATGTGCACTTCAACTCTCCTGTTTCCACCAGAACTGTCCATCGGGAGCTCCACAGGATCAATATACACGGCCGGGCTGCTATAGCCAAACCTTTGTCTAAAATCAGGTGTTTCAGTTTCATTGTCCACACCCTGTATATATATATATTCCCCCCATATAAATTGGTCAGGGTCACAGGGGGAAAGCCACAGGTCTGGAGCCTATCCTGGAATTTACTAGGTACAGACAGAAGTATGCCCTAAATGAGATGTAAGCCTATTGAAGCTCTATACGTTTCCTGTCCCAGCCAAATGTACCTGTGTGATGCCTGACCTATATTTATATCATGGCCCACCGTAATATATACACACATCACACCTCACAAAAATAAGGATATATTTCGAAATAAATATGAAGAAATGAAGAGGATCCCACAAGAACTGCTGACAGTGTGTTTTGGCACTCTTGGGCCAACTGAACAGTCGATGTGGGGGCACTTTCGTCCAGTTTACCATCCTTTTGTTCAGCCCCATAAATATATATCACTTACTGCTCAAATCACCATCATGGAGTTTGTATCTCCTTTGCTTAATCGAGCAACTTTCTTTGACTTTTCATTTGCTTATCCGGTGATTTTGCTAAATTAAATCAAATTAAGTGCTTCTTTTTTTAATCGATAATCAGAAAAATAACATCAATTTCACACAGCACCGTTACATCCCCCATAGCCAAATAGAGAGAAACCGAGAATGTGGACGACAAGCCATGTAGTGACCGTCTGAAGAACCGCTACCGACCAAGAAACCTCAACAAAATCGATATAGGCTATATATTCTGCTGAGAAAAAATATTTCATTTTGACGATAAATTGAATGAAATATCATCTAATGTTTGTGAGCAGTGCAAATTCCACTCCGGCGTCGGGTTCGAGCCTGGGACGCTGGAGCTCTGAGGCATTTGAGCACACCGCATTTAGCTCATGTCCAGTCTTGTACCTGTGTGTCTGCGTCCAGTGTGAAGAGCTTTAGCCGGGTCTCACTTCTCATCCTCGACTCGATATCTCGGGCGCTCTGTGGAAAAGCACATTGGAGCACATTAATTCTGAGAATGTGATTCGATCACTGGATAACAAACAGTACGAGTGATTCGTGTCTATTTAAAGGCCATGGACGGATGCAGTGATGGTTTGTTCCTCTGTGCCTATTTACACTAACAGGCTATGATGAAATGATGAATTGTGCCGAGGCTCTCATCAGTTAGCAGCCCTTCATCAGCAGGGGTAGGCAGGTGCAGAGAAGCTGCGAGACTAGGTAAGCCAAAGTAAAAATGGAAATAAAAAAATAAAAAAAACAAGCTAAACTACCAAAAAAGCAACATACTTTGTCTTTATAGTTGGAATGGTGTTATTTTAACAGTAATTACTTCCATTGTAGCGTTACTGATACCTTGCAACAAATTTAATTCAATTCAATTTTATTTATATAGCGCTTTTTACAATGTAGCATCGTCTCAAAGCAGCTTTACAGTAATA
>JAUZST010003403.1:0-17189 GCA_034779995.1 Parotocinclus haroldoi | reverse complement strand
GGCCCGTCTCTGACCGCGATATGAAGCGGCCCTTCCTGTTTCACCGAGTCGCACTGACGCCGCAGTAACGGACGAGCAGGACTCGAGCATGTCTGCGACCGTCCAGTCCGAGTTCACTTTCGTCCGTGAATCAGACGCTGAGCCATGTCGCCATTCTAGCACTGCGCTCTTCTATTCTTCATTTTGTACACGTTAATTTGAGGTATTTTCCAGCTGCGGGGCTGTCAGCGGTTGTCGTAGACAGGCGCTCATGGCGGAGACTAAAATCATATATCACATAGATGAGGAGGAGACTCCTTATTTAGTCAAACTAGCCGTTTCTCCCGACAAAGTCACACTGGCAGACTTCAAAAATGTCCTCAGCAATCGGCCGATTAATAGCTACAAATTCTTCTTCAAGTCCATGGATCAGGATTTTGGGTAAGACATTGGATTTGTTCTGCTTGTGTGTGTGTGTGTGTGTGTATGTGTGTGTGTATGTGTGTGTGTTATGTTGTAGACAGATCACACCCAGATCGCCATACGCCTGCTAAATCCCCCCAAACACAGGGTCTCTACTTTAATAGCTTTAGTCTGTAACTGTTGACAACTGCTTTAAAATATCTACAAACAATATTTAAGCATTGTGGTGTTTCAGTGGCCACATGGACCATAACACACTGCTCGTTTTTGACATTCAAATCACGCTACAAGTTGCATTAATATGGAGTCTGTTTCCCATTCCTAACCAAACCTGTTTCTTTTAACAATTATCCCTTAAACATGTACATGTAGTTTTCGCTCTTGTCCTGTAGCTTCAGTGGTTTAGTTGAAGCATTTATGGCTAATGCGTTTTAAGGTTGTGTCACAGGTGAAACATAAGCCACGCTTACCTAAGGTGGTTCTGTTTTGTTTTTACTGAACCATAGCAGTTTATTTTATGTAACAGTCTTATTCCTAGACAATGTCTTTACCCCTTAGTCTAAATGTATGTGCTTATGAAAATATTTTAAAAAAATATAATAATATATGACAGAAATTTCAATTGAGCTTGCTGTGTCAATATTGTTCCAATTTGTGATATTAATATTACTAAACATACACTGTGCTTCACTGTCACTGCTTTTATTGGTATTTATTTTAATTGCTGATTGTAATTAATTTCTGTTTATGTTTGCATTTTTGTGCAAATGTTAAATCAGTGATGTACAATATATTTCACTAGTTTGTTAGTGGTTTCCGTTTAAAGCTTTTAGCAGAGTGAAAACAAAACAACTTGCAGCTAAATGATAATGGTCCTGTTTAAAGCCTTCCAGTGGGGTCTTGGCAGAGATGGGATTTGAACAATCTTCCAGTTAGTAGTCCAACTCTGTAACCTCTGAGCCACCACTTAGTGCAAACTATTATTTAATAAAACCTCCCAAAACCCCCAAACAAAACATTGTGATATATTCTGCATCTTATTTAGCCAGGGCTTACTGTGTGGTACACCAAAGTGGGGAGAAATCCTAGATTTAGCATGATAGCTGGCAACACAGGTGGAGGAGTGACTATACGATGTACTATGTGGGCAGAGCCGGCAATGCAACAAATACAACTTTATGCAAATTTGGAGTGAAGCTCTGTAGCTACAACCAATAAAAGGTGAGTACAGTGGAACTCGCTTAGTTTCTTTCACCATAAATCATGTCATACTAATCTGCTGAATAGTGTGACTATATTACACCACCATTGATGTCATGTCTGTACAATGTGCAGTATGCAGGTTAAGCAGCAGTGTCACGTCACAGACTGTTGCAGAATAAAAGTAACTGCTACTAAATCCTTTATGTGCTTGTGAAGACAAGCTGTTGGATCAAACGGTTGTTAAAATGTATTTCTTGTTGGAAAGTAAGCATAGTATTAAATACATGTTAAAAGCATGTAAAAAAGACCATTTGGTGTCAGGATTGTCAACTAATGACCTGTATATGGACTACTTCTGCTTATCATTCTGCATTTTACTAACTTCAACCCCTGCATTTCCAGTCCTCTCACAATAATAGTGTTTTAGAGCAGCTATGACCAAGAATGTCATAATATTCTGAAAAGCAGCAAGATTACAGGTAGATTTAATGTCTAGCCAACTAGTCTTGTTATAGGAAGCCATGTATTATTAGGTTCAAACCTATCCAATGTGTTTCCTGCTGATGTGTTGATGTGGCACACAGCCTGTAATAACACTTGTATAACACATGCATTTATTGATCAGCTATATAAATACAAGTTTTGCACAAGTTGGTGCAAATACATATTATTAAATCTACCAGGTGTCAGATTTAGGCTGCAGTAGGACACTGCTTTATAGTGTGCAGACTGTATTATCTGATTTGCTGCTATCTGTTCATTATATGGGGAACAAATCAGCATAATTTCCATTACAATACCATTCTGGTACAAGATGTGTCCATGTACCTTGTGTAGCAATAAATGGTGAGATGTCAAACACCTTTAGTGGTTGAGCAGTTTTTAAGTACAGATTGGTGTGACAACACAGTAGCTAAACTGAAAGTCTCAGATGCTTGGAAAAACTCAAAATTGAAATAAAAGACAATTTTTACTACCTCACATGATATTGGAGCATATGTGAGCATAAATCCAAAAAGGACACAAACCTTCCGGCTAGGGGTGGTAATCTCTTGGCACCTCATGATTCAATTCGATTACGATTCAGAGGGCAACGATTATCGATGCATCTCGATCATTTTTTCTATACAGATTTTTTTTCTTTACCATGTGACTATATGGTAAAGAAAGTCCAGGATGAATTTAATTCCGATATTTTTATTAACAAAACAAATGCAATTTAGCATGTTCCAAAACCATATAAATAAATAATCAAATAAATATCTACCCTTTTATATAAATAAATGAGTTCAATATTTCTGAGCATAGATTCAAAATCCTGAGGATCAAACAGAAAGAAGAGCAGAACAGCACTGAACATAGAACATAGGACGTAATAAAATAATACCAGCGAGGGACAGTGCAAATGAACTCAGTGAGTGCTAATGTTTCAGAACAGAAGCTAGTCTACATGTTCAAATGCAAGTGTGCTCGATTATTGATTATTGACATTTGTTAATCGATTTAGAATCGTTATTGTATTGTAATGTAATGCAAATTTTCCCCCACCCCTACTTCTGGCCAAAGAGTGAGAGCTGTAAGAGAGACTGTAGAATAGTCTTAGAGATAAAATGTCTAAATAAATAATGTCTAGATTGGATTAGTGCATTTTGTAAATAAAAGACTTGACACTGGTGTGTGTGTGTTTCGGCACATCTTTATATACTCATGCATATCTGATACATGGTAAATGCAGTTTGTGTTCCTTTAGCATATTAGCTTCACTCTCCAAAACATTTAAAAGATGGTTAAAATTGAACGCGCTGTATTGATGTGAGACGTTGTTGGATTGAATATAATTATAATAGAATGAATATAATAGTTAAAATGTACTTATCGCAAACATTTAAGGTACAATGTTTGTCATATTAAATATACATTTATACATTTTATATACATATACATACATGGCAGTCTGTGTGTACCATATTCTATGATTTATTGATCATAAAACACTTCTCATATGACTTTACTCGTAATTGGCTATGCCGACTCATATCTGTACCGGTCACATTTAGCTTACATTGTCACTTGTGATGGCGACAGTGGCACAAACACATCCACACACACACACACGACTAGCACAGTGCTTTTACTAATGTTAATTCAGAATTCAGTTCATGTGTGTAAAGAGCTTGAAATTTAATACTGGATCTAAGGTTCACCTTATTGTTTCCCTGTCCCAACATTTAGTGTGATGGTCTCATAGTCTCGATGGTCTATTTATTTTTGGATTTTTGTGTGCCTGTGCATGTGTTACGTGTATGTCTTTTATTAGTTATTAAGCACTCATGTTGTGCTGTATCAATTTTGCCAGAGATTTAGCGGAAGAGTTCTTAGTGCATTTTGTGGCTTAATTATTATATGTATGTGCACCGTCTGTGTAAAACTGCAAACTGAGTGATGTGAGAGGCAATTCAGTGTCTTGTACCCTTGCACTATCTGTTCAAAGATAGCTAGTAAGAAAATAGAGGGCGGTACAAACTGACAGCCCTTGCTTTCTTCCTTTTTTCAGTATTCTGTCATTTATAAATCTTAGACAGAAATAAAATCTGAATCGACTGGTCATATATTTAAAAAAACAGAAATTGGAATCGACCAAGAAAATTGCAGTCGGTGCATTTCTAGATATTATGGTCTTGAATTTCCCTCCATCTGTCTGACTGTGGACTGGCGAACTGTGGATCTTGTGAATTAGTGAAATGGAAAGGAAAAATTGCTATGTTGCTGTGCCAGGTGTAACATAACGACTAAGCTGTCTGGTCAAAATGGGAGTGGGATTTCATAGTGGAGGCAAGGAGTACATAATGACTTGAGTAATATGTGGTCCAAATCTGATTTAAATGCCTAGATTTCTTAAGTATTTTGTGTTATGTCACAGAAGTAGTACTACAAGCTCCAAACTCATGTGAACTGATTTTATTATTCAAATTACCCAATGCAGTTAACTTCACAATACAAATGACCACTATTTCAATGTCAGCACATGTACAGCCTTACTTGCATACATGCAAACGTAACCTGGAAGTAGCTAGTGGAATCAAACACAGTTGCCAGGCCTACTTATGGCCTACTCATGTAAACTTGGAGGTTTCCCATTATCTAATTATACCAGGTGCATGTGAACTCTTTGATCAGATCAATGACAAAATCAGATGTTTTGCAGTTATTGGATTAAATATAAGTGGAAGTACATGTAAATGCTCTTTATTGTGTATCTATGATAATGGTGGTCTAAGACTTTTGAACAGAACTGTATATCCTCCACTTCCTTGTCTTTCCATTTCCATAGTAATATTGAGGTAATGACTGTTTATTTTACATAATAAATTAATTCTAAAATAAAGATTATATGAGACAATAGTGATAGAAATATGTAAATACAGTCTTGGCTGAAATTGTTGGCACCCCTGAAATTTAGTATAAAGTATTTAAAATAAAGTATTTGTCCCAGAAATGTATTGTAATTACCTGTGTTTTGTTATACACATTGGAACAACACATAAAAACAGAAAAAAGACAAACATGATATAATATCATGCATAACTCCAAAAATGGCCTAGACAAAACTGTTGGCACTCTCAGCCTAATATTTGGTTGCACACCCTTTTGAAACAATAGCTGAAAACAGTCGATTCCTATAACTATCAACAAGCTTCTTGCACCTCTCAACTGGAATTTTGGATCGCTCTCCTTTTGCAAACTACACCAGATCTCTCACCTTTGAAGGGTGCTTTCTCCTAACAGCAATTTTAAGATCTCTCCACAGGGGTTTAATAGGATTTAGATCCGGACTCATTGCTGCCACTTCAGAATTCTCCAGTACTTTGTTTCCATCCTTTTTCTGGGTTTTTTTAAAAGTATGTTTGGGGTCATTGTCCTGTTGGAAGATCCATGATCTGGGATGCAAACCCAGCTTTCTGACACTGGGCACTATAGTGCGACCCAATATCCTTTGGTAATATTCAGGTTTCATGATGCCATGCACACAGTCAAGGCACCCAGTGCCAGAGGCAGCAAACATCCCCAAACTATTCAACAGACACACAATGCAAATATTAAGTCAACTTCTCTCCTTTTTATCTGGTTACAGGTGTGATTTTTATATTTCCCACACCTGTTACTTGCCTGAGGTGAGTTTAAACAAGCATCACATACTTGAAACAAAGGTATTTACCAACAATTTTGAAAAAGAGGAGTTTTGCATGAAATTATAACGTTTGGCTTTTTTCTGGTTTTCTGTTGTTCCAATACACACAAAAGAAATAAACATGCGTATAACAAAACGTGTAATTGCATGCATGTCTGCGATAAATACTTAATTTTCTGGAAAAGTTTCAGGGGTGCCAACAGTTTCGGCCATGACTGTACATGCAGTTGTACTCTGTTCACATTAGACAGACAAAATACCTGCAGTTATGCGGGGACAGAGAGGAGAACCGTGACACCATCCTCACCATATTACGCTGACATATTTCACAGTAGGTAGGATTTAAAAATAATGGAATGAGTCCATAGGAAATAATAGAAATAGGGTTCCCACTATCTGAATAGTTGCTAAATTTAGATAGTCAGGTGTGGTTAATGGGATTCACGCCTGTTGAATTTGTTTGTTTAGTCCATTTCTGTGGTGGTTTGAAATGCATTGAAGCCACATATTAAACACGTGTAAATTCATCTGCCTCTGCCAAGATGCACCTGACTTCCAAATTCCACCTACTACATTTCTGCATGGCCAGAGAAATTATAGTGGAGGACACTCAGAGCTGGTTAACCCAAGAAACCATTTTTTCCTTAGAAATGTTGTCATATACCACAAACATAAACTGTTATACACACTCAAGCATGAAAGTGTAAATGGTGTTTTACATAATCAGTTGTGATTGGTTATTGACACTCCAAGCACATACAGTGAACCTTTCTTTTCCAGTTAACCTCTCATTTCCCACCATCCTTCATAGCGTACAGTAATTAAAATTAAGTTGTAGTCACACACCCACCTGACTTTGAGTTTGATTGCCAGTTACCATGATGTTGATATGTATATTTGATTTCAAAATGACATTAAGTAATTAAAATTAAAGAATTACCAGTTCTGTCTGTGTGGGTGTGTGCCATTATATCTCACCACTAAACAAGTAAGACTCACTAGATCTGCCTGTGAAACCTGTTAAACTTATGCCTGTTTATGCCAGTGTCGGTGTAGTTCTACATTTCAGTCTCAGTCAGAAAAATAATTTTGCATTAATATGATACAGTATCTCACAAAAGTGAGTACACCTCATACATCTTTGCAACAACTTTATTATATCTTTTTTGTGGGACAACACTGAAGATATGAAACTTTTATACAATGTAAAGTTTGAGTCCACCTTTTGTTTGAAAATGCCCCACAGCTGCTTGCCCTGCGGCCAAGTTTCAAAAGGGAGGGGATCATGCTCTGCTTCAGTATATTACAGTACATGTTGGCATTCATGGTTCCCTCAATAAACTGTAGCACCCCACAGCTGGCAGCACTAATGCAACCCCAAACCATGACATCCCATCACCAACTGTAGGCAAGACACACTTGTCTTTGTACACCTCACCTGGTTGTCACCACACACACTTGACACCATCTGAACCAAACAAGTTTATCTTTGTCTCATCAGACCTCAGGACATTAATCAATGTTCCAGTAATCAATGTCCTTAGTCTGCTTGTGTTCAGAAAACTGTCTGTTGACTATCTTGTGCATCATCTTTAGAACAGGCTTCCTTCTGGGACGATAGTCATGCAGACCAATGATACAGTGTGTGACGTAATGGTCTGAGCACTGACAGGCTGACCCCCCCCCCCACCCCTTTAACCTCTGCAGCAATTCTGGCAACGCTCCTACTTTCATGGTTTTTGCAATTGTCTTATAGCCTAGGCCATCTTTATGTAGAACAACAATTGTTTTTTGTTCATATCCTGAAAAAGTTTTTGACATAAGTGCCATGTTGAACTTCCAGTAACCAGTATGAGAGAGAGTGATTTGGTGACACCAAATTTAACACACCTGCTCTCCATTCACAACAGAGACCTTGTAAAACTAACGAGCCAAATGATATAGGGCAGGGAAAATGGGTAATTGGGCATAATTTGGTCATTTTAACTTAGGGGTGTACTCACTTTTGTTGCCAGAGGTTTAGACATTAATGTGTGTGTGTGTGTGTGTGTGTTGAGTTATTTTGAGTGCACAGCAAATTTACACTGTTATACAAGCTGAATGAAAACAAAGACTGATACTCAAATAACCATGCCCATCCCTACTTCTCTGGCCTGCCTGCGGTCTTGACCTTCCCCTAATACAAAATGTGTGTATATTGAAAAACAAAAAGGGATGATGACTCTGTATTGTAGTACATTTTAAGACAGCACTGAAAGAAGAATGGGAAAAAATGCACCCGAAACACTTCATCACTTGGTATCCTGAAATGCAAGAATGCAAGTATGTTAACAAGTGAGATAAAACTTGAAATATATTGTTAACAAAACACATTTTAGTGGTATATCTTGGGGTCAATGTCTGCAATGAAATAAAGGTCAAAGTAAATGTATGAAACACTACATTTATTGTTTTTTTGTGTTGTCCATACTGTCCCAACTTTTTTGTTGCAAGACTCTAATTGCTTTTTATATGTAACAGAATGTAAAAAATGATAATAAGAATAATATAATTCAGAAGTGTTATTATGCAATTTTAAATGTTATGTTTTCAAGCTTATCGCATCATAAAAGATAAGAAATGACACTCCAGTGTATCTGATGTCCTGATAATTATCTATAGGTTTTGCATTGATGTCTTGTCAGTGGGCATTTTTTACATCGGGTTGAATCTAAATTACAGTAAATGTTTTACAGGTTAACAGATATGGTATTGAAACCACATTATTCATGTATGTAATAAACTGATTACTGAGTCCAAAAGTCTTGAGTCTGTCAACAAGAACTGCTGTTGTTAACTATTGACAAAAAGCAAATACAATTTGTAATACATTTCACAAGTAGTTATTTCAAGATATACTGATGCCCTCCAACTGGGTCAGTGATTGCACAAACATGATTGGCTGTGTTTATGTGAGGGCAAGCTGGACAGGTGAAGCAACTATTGTTGCTGCAACAGCTACCTCTGCCAAATCCTGCCATTGTTTAGAATCTTATCCAGGGTGCACATCAGCTTGTGCCCAGTAAATTCTACTGTAGTCTCCAACCTACTAAAGAGCTTTTGGAGCTGGGGAGTAGGTTACAAACCTACATGTACCTGTACATCTTTTATCACAAATACGTGTTCATTGACTTTTAGTTCCTGGGTCACGTGACCTGGAAATTCAGCAGAAACTCAGTAAAAATATTTGTAATTTCAGCAAACATGACTTTATTGTAACACAGCTTTAACCATAACTGCCCATGCTAATGATATTGTGATATTGTATTGTAGTAACTTGCACAGAACACCAGCCTTAGCCATACATATTTGAAAGTTGTCACTGGCCTATTGGTAGCTTCCATAGCTTCCCAAGCTTAAGGATGATCCAATCTTGCCAAGGTGTTGATGGTGCCATACATTTTGTTACGTACAGGAAAAGCTAAGGGAACTGAAATCTTCTCGTATCCTTCTACTACTCCTTCTTCCTACAAGGTTATCACAGTATTCTTTTTATACTGTATTTCCAACCATGGTGAATTCCCATGTTGCCATGCACAACTATACTACTATTTCATTTTGAAATATCCCTAATATGAAAGCTGGTTTCATTCTGGAGTTGTTAAAACCACTACAATTGATGTCACCATTAGCCTGGTGTGTGATCTGGAAGGCTATTGGTTATACAATTTAACTGATACGTGTTAACATTTAATTGACTACAAATGTGATAGAACACATTCATGTCGAAGAGGACTTAACACAGTTTTAAAATCCGTTTTCCATATAATCTAATGCTACAATTTTGTCCTGTCCCTGGATGCTCACCATTTCTGGAGGTGAATGGAGCTGTGGACTGGGCTGGCCTGGACACTGAGCTTCCTCATGATGATTGGAGGATCAGTCGAAAGGCTGAATCCCGTTATGATTGACAGCTATTTTTAGATATACTCTGTCAATTAATCATTGGCAACTCAGTCCCATCGTCAAAAGACAAACTGCAACCCATTTCTTGGCGAAATTGCTTGACCATTTCCATTGTTCATTTCTTACACTGTAGTTAAAACGCACTCAAAGTATTACCTTGTTTTAGTTATAGTAACAATTTCAGCATTTTCTTACCATTTTTTAAATCATTTAATATCATTAGTTTGTTCAATAAATCATTCATACTGTTGACTAGATTTAGACAAGCCGAAAATGTGCAGACAAGCTGTTTATGCCCAAGCAGCAGTTCTCACATCTGACCCATGAGCTTATGAGAAAGCACCATCTCTCCCAATTCCAGGATTCCCACGAGAGGACAGAAATCTATACGTGGCCATAATCTCATGGAGCAGATTCCTTTGCATTTTTCAAATTCGGAAAGTTTGCACTTCTCAGAATTAGTCAATCCAGGGAAGTTTGATGACATGAGGTAATTGTTTCCAGAGGAGGCATTCAAGGATGTCCTGAAAAGATATGGCCAATGGTTTTGATTCAGGGAGAATGAGGTCTGAACTTGAACTGAACTAAATCAAGACTTACAGAGTAACAGAGGAAAGCTGTGTGATTTCTTTGTTTTTCTAAAAGCCATGGAGTTGGACAGTGCAGTGTCTCAGCAGTACAAACTGTTATCATTACTAGCAACAATATGAGCTACACCTGCGAGTGTAGAATTGAGCCCCTCCTGTTTAAAAAGGCTTACGTCTTACACTTGCAACACAATGGACTAAGGCCATCTAAGCAGTCTAGCTCTGCTTGTCATTGAGAGGTCAAGTCTCTTGAAAAGACGGCTACTTGGTACGATAGGGTCACAGACTATTTTTTTTTGGAAATTAATGGAGGGCAGAATTTACATATATAAATAAATTGTCATATTTTATGATGTAAGCTGACAATGAGTTTTCCCTCTTCAAAGGACCAGCAGCCCCTACAGGGGTGAAGTGAATCTTTTATACTTTTACTGAACATATTCTATCCATTTTTTGATTGATTTCTTTTCTTAAAAATTGACACATGATGAGTTTATTCGCTTAAGATTTAGTATTACAGCACTCTCAAACTATGAATGAATTTATATCCTTCCTTGTGTGACAAACACATCTGAAGTGGTGTTTTTTAGAGGGTTCAAATCGAAAACAAAAAATATAAGAGTTCATATTACCATATCTTTGTTCAGGTGACAGGAACATATTCAGCTACACTGCTTGCTTTCATACAAACAAGATATTCAGTTATAGGGTGATACATTGGTATACTATTGTGGTTTTCTGTTTGTGTGTGATTGTATGTATCAGACCTGTATGGTTTTATTTGTGTGTCTGCTGAACTGAGGTGCAG
This sequence comes from Parotocinclus haroldoi, assembly GCA_034779995.1. NCBI lineage: Eukaryota > Metazoa > Chordata > Actinopteri > Siluriformes > Loricariidae > Parotocinclus > Parotocinclus haroldoi. The sequence continues at coordinate 6,055 of JAUZST010003403.1, read as the reverse complement.
AGGGTTAAAGGTTAACTGCATGGTATTTTGGTAGGGAATTTAAGTCTGGGATGAACACTATGCTAACACCCTTAATCATCCTATTAATAACCTGTCTTGTACCCTGACATATTCACTTTTCCCATGCTCACACATATTGTCTCTTGCACATGCACATAAACAGTAAGCTGCATTTTAATGTGCAGCTCTTACAGCTGGTGGTCGAGTAGATACATTTTAATATGCAGTAAGAATAATGAAGACAGAAGGAAAGATAGAATAGTTCTCAATAGCTCATATGTATAATATGCGATCACAGCTTGTTCAGCATTCCTTAAACATGCTGCTAGCAGTTATTTATAAGCTATGGGGAAAATTCCACTGTCAGAGCATGACATGTTTTCAGTATGCCTAAGCATGTGCAAGTATATGGGAATAAGGTCTCTGAGTTCAGGGAACATAGAGTAACTAACTGTGGTTTTTGTGTATCCTTCAAACAGGGTGGTTAAAGAGGAGATATCTGATGATAATGCCAGGCTGCCCTGCTTCAACGGGAGAGTTGTGTCCTGGGTATGTGAGTTGCATGACTTTTTTCCTACCTTGTGATGGACATGGCATTCTATATAGCACACTGTAATGTTACAATATTAACACAACAAACAGGCACATGGCTACACTTGACCCATATGTCATAATGCAACGAAGAGAGCTTCAGCGATACACTGGCTTTCATAATAACACAGCAGTGGAGAACTTGTATCTAAAAAGTATTTCACGACTCAATTATAGTTCATTGTGAAATATAAATACAGAGAATTGACTGGCAATCAGTGTTTGTACTGATTGTATCAGGTGATATTGTATAGTCACCTGCATATTCAAAAGAGTGAGAGCATAATATAGTTGACATAGTTGCCAGTTTATTAGGTACACCTACTTTGTACTCACCTGTGAGTCTCATCACAGAAACACATGCACCACACAGACCATGCAGGTTTCATGCTCTCATGGCTGAGAACTTCACAGCACAGAAGCCATTGTGGTCTTGGGTCGTCCTCTGTGCCACTGCATTTAAATCCCAAACTTAAACTAAATTTAAGCTTGGATCGTACCATGCTGTATTGCTTTTACAGAGCTTGCTTACACTAGTAGTGCTTCCGGCATCTAAATTACTTTCGGCTGATGGCAAGACGATTGCTCCTGGTATTTGCTACCTTCAGCTATGATTTATTTGAGGTATTGATTTTTAACTATTATTTCAGATAAATGTAAAAAATTGGTGATATTGTCTCGTAAAATGCAAATTGTGGGAAGCAGATGTAATTGACACATTATTTGTTATAAATAAAGTATTCCTTAAATATTAATTAATTACTAAGTACATTTTCCCAGTACGCAGATTTATTATTATTTTGTGTGTTGTATATTACAGCTGTATATTATTTGTATAGTATTTGTCCCAAAGGTGATCAGGTATCGAATTTTCTGTTTTAGGAATATCTGCAATCATAGTGACTTGGTGTTAAGTACTAATAATGTTAATACTAATTTCAAGAGGAGATACAGCAGATTTGTTTGAGCTGATAGGAAGGCTACAGTATATAGTACAGTATATATACTTTTAATAAAAGTGGTTATTAGAAAAAAGCACAGGTAATTGAAAAAGCACAGCACACTGAACCCTGAGGCAGATTTGCTCTAGCAGCAGAAGACCCATTAAGAACCTGACAAACAAAACCATTAATCTGAGGCTTAAATTATCTAAAGAATCTTGATTTCTGCTGCAGCATGCAGATGGTAGGATCAGAATTTGGCAGAAACAGCATAACGTTGTGAACCCAGGCCACCATGTTGATGCTGGTTGTGCTGAAGTAATTGCGTTGGCAGTGTTTTTTTGGCACATACTGGACAAATTAATTAATTCCACAACCTATAAGAGGACTGTTACCGATCATTTTAATTCCTTTATGGCCACAATTGACCCAGCACCAGTGGAGCACGATAATAGCACAATGTTAAGAACAAGCTAACTTTTAGTAAAGTAAATTTCCACACAGTACATATGTGGAATCAAATCCTGGTGACTAGGTTATCAGCAGTGGCATTTTATATATATAAATACATAATAAAAAAACATATATATATATATGCACAGTATATGTACATTATCTTAAAAGACCAATCCCAAGTTGAGCAAGCCTAGGGTGACAGTGGAAAGGAAAAACTCCCTAAAATGCTAGGAAGAAACCTTGGAAGGAACCAAGACTCAACAGGGAACCCATCCTCCATGGGTGGCCTAGATGTTAAATAAATAAATAATAAATGTATATTAAATTATAGCAAAATTAGGTTAAAATAAATAACAAATTATTAATAAAAATTATAAAATAAACAAAATTATAAAACAAACTTGATTATAAAATGAGTCCTTAGAGGGAGGTCCTTGGAGGCACATCGTCTCCTAATGTCCAACTGATGGAGAGAGTTACTGCACTCTGGTGGGATCTTCCTGATGGAGACCATCATAGCGACACCTAGCCGGAAGAACATCCAAGTACCGCGTGGTGCCGTAACCAGCACTAACTATAGCAGCATAACTAAAGGGAGGGAACCAGAATTTAACACTACCAAGAGGCCGCTATAGTCTCAATCTAACTAAAAGCCTGAGTAAATACGAATGTATTTAGCCTAGACTTAAAGATTTGGAGTGTGTCTGAATCTCTGATTAAAGTGGGAAGTTTATTCCATAGCTGGGGGGTACACAAAATCACACAACATATAAAATTGCATATTATATAAAATAATTATATAAAACAACATTGCCTACCTTTTGTACCTGTTGTAGTTGTTGTAAAGTGTTTGTGGGTTATAATCATGCTGGAAATGAATCTTCTGGAAAAATCCAAATTGAAGAGTATAGTATGCCTCTGTAATACAACACTATGCATCAGTGTTGAGTTGATTTGATACATAGTGGTATCAATCTTTATCTTTTGATTCTCCTTACACAAACCCTTCTGTTACTGCTATCACCTGTCACATGATTTATCACTTAATATGATTTTTGTCCTGTCATATGCTATGAAATGTTTCTATGTCTTATCCCATGCAGGAGTTTTGCTTTATTTCCATCTCTGAGAAGTGGTATAAAGACTACAACTTGTCCCTTGAGATCACTACTGTGTAGCCTTCTTTTGATCATATTTTTTTAAATTACTTGATGCTTATTCTTTACAGTCTGCAGTGAAGATGCACCTTGGCCGATTAAAATAGTTCCCTTTTTTAATATGATAGGCTGACTCTGATTTTGGCTGATTGTGGTTTTCTTTCTGTCTAAGAATGATAAATAACAGCACACAGAAACATTTTTCCAACTTTTTCTTTAATGGATGCTTTGCTAAAGAGAGACAGCAAGGTCTTCTGGTTTGTGCCTGTCTCTGCACTAGTGATAGCTTTAGCTTTAACCTCTTTGCCTTTGTAAGCTGTACAAAACTATGCATAGACAGCAGGGTGCTGTTGCTCCTTTATGGCTTATTTTTGCTATGTATGTACAGTATTGCCAAAAGAAAGCTGAGAAACTTCCAGGTGGAAGACATGGCTGTTCTGGAAAATTATTATTACATCCCTCTTTAGCACAACTGAAATCTAACACTTGCTCATCATCAACATGTCTGTTCTTATAAACAAACCCATGAGCGGCTGAACCCTGTTTAAAGCTCTATACAGACATGAACTTAATTCTAAATAAAAGTGCTTGACCTTTGCCAATGGCACTGACACGACCCCATACCATGACAGATACTGGCTTTTGGACATTGTTGCTGATAGCAGTCTGGATGATCTTTTTTGTCTTTGGTCTGGAGCACATAGCGCCAATTTCTACAAAAAAAAAACAGTACAGTAAAGCTTTAAGTAGCATTTGTTAATGTAACTCTGTATAGTAGTGATTGATAAAGATTTAAGTAATTATTTTTTAATGTGGTTATATCAGCTATTGATGGATGGCAGGATGAAATCACAGGCACCCAGCTTAAGCTTGCGGCTGTGTTTGTGCCGCTGTCTCCATTGTGTGCTACGCAAGTGTAAATGTGACTGGCACAGAATCGGTGATATGAGATTGATTGGCTGATTACAAATATATATATATATATATATATATATATATATATGTTTTTTATTATAACCAGTCATGCTGAAAACCAGCCAATTCCATTCACCGCCAGATCAGTTGGGTCATCTAATCTGTATCTTTGCAGAAATTTTAGAGTTACTGAGGGTTTTGGGAAATGCTTGTGAATTGTTCTTAACTACAAGATTACAAAGTACTCAACATTAATAACGTTTGGGGGAAACCCACCCCAGACGAGTTTATAAGTATTTCTATTATCTGACTTTCTCGATCTTCCAGAACTTGTCAAGACTTAAACATTTCACCATTATGGGTGGTAAAAATGACAGAAATGCTTAGATATCTTTTTTCTATCCTACTGTTGCTCTGTAAGAGTTAGTTACATTTTATATTCTTAGTGAACTACATGAAGGAGCCTAAGGCTGTTGAGGGTAAGCCCAACTCCTTGAGAGGCTTGAAGCATTGAGCTCTTAAAGGGCCTAAATCTGACTTGGATTAAGACACAAGAAGTTAATAAACATAGGTGAGTCGTCTGGAAAGGTGCCAACATTTTTTTTGCATGCCAAACATTTAATATTTTACTATGTTAAACTTGGCAAATAAAGATTAATGCTGCAAAAAATTTGTTTAAATGTCACATTTAATTTCCCTCCAAACGTTCTAGTAAACATGTTCAACAAAACGTGCAATTTCACAAGGGATTCCCACACTTTTCTTAACACTAGCTGTTTTCTGTGGGTTTGTTTATGTGGTTTCAGGTGGAAGTGGACTTAATTCTAATTATTAAGCTTGTGAAAAGAAGAAAGTAAGACGTTTTGCAGAAGCTTCTAGGGTGCATGTTAAGTAAATGCGTTCTGTTGTCCTTGCTCTGCCTACATTACTTATTTATGCATGGCCACAAGTTGCAATGGAGAGATTTCCTAAACCTCTATGGAGAAGCTTCTTAAGATCTTTGTTTTGCATGTGTTTGTGTTTGGCTGTAGTTGGTGCTGACTGAAAGCTCACACTCAGATGGTGGATCTCAGTGCCCAGAAAGCCATGCTGAGCTACCACCCCCACTGGAACGAACAGGAGGCATTGGAGACTCCAGACCCCCTTCCTTTCAGTAAGTATTTTATATAAGCACTTATAATTCAGCCAATATATAATTATATACTATATAATATACTTTCATACTGTTATCTAAAATAAAGCTTAAGAGCAAGAGTGGATATAAAACCAGAAGCACTTTTTACATTGGAACATTGTCACAAAGCAGCTTTATAACTATTTAGACTCAGCGCTAACTGAGCATGGTGGCAGTGACAAGGAAAAACTCCCTAAATATAGGAAGAGGACTAAGACTCAAAAAGAGAGCCAAGCTATGTGGACAGCCTAGATTTATATGTAAGAATTCAACCAAGATATCTAAATTAAAAAGCAGCATGTGATATTGCATTGTTTTGTAAAAAAATGCATGGACATCCCTTGAAAAGATGACATCTTGAAGGCAGCATACATTGCTCTAAAATCGTAATGTAATTTTTTGCATAAATGCTGCCATTACAGAAATGAATGGTTGGAGGTGTGCTGTAGTAATGGGTGTAACTATTCGTGTGAATTTGATAGATTCTGATAGTGATTCTGCTTATTGAAGTTTCAATTCCAAAATGGTGAAAATTATCTGCCAAATGTTTTGGTTTAAAATAATCATTATTATGCTAAGCTTTTTTCTTCCCATGTAAACCTGTATGATATGAGTAAATATGATTAAAAAGCTCAGAGTGGCTTAATGTAGTAAAGCAGTGACGTAAGAACACCAAGCCTCTCTTAATTACTACTGGTTGTAAATATTCTCTGCTTCTGACAAATGATGAACATGTGGTCCAAATGGAAATAAGTTTCCATTGTCTTCTACTTTTAATAGGTTTAAATTTAGTAAAAAAAAGCTTAACTTAAAAATGATTA
>JAUZST010003402.1:0-17191 GCA_034779995.1 Parotocinclus haroldoi | reverse complement strand
ATGTTTTTCCACCTCAGTTCTGTGTATTTGATTTAACGAACAAGATGTTCACACACTCCCACTGACTGAGGAAAACGGTGCAGTTAATAAGGCAGGTGTTCAATCACATTTAATACAATTTCTATTAATCATTATTTTCATAGAACACCTTTATGGAAACTTAAAGTTGTACCCCAATTGGATTTTACTCGTAATGGAAATGGGTCAGATTTTACTAGTATATAGTATTTTCATTATGGGAGCTCTAATTCCATTATATCTTATGGGGTGATATTCCTACCTCGTTCCATCACAGTAACTACTTTTCATCAATACCACTTACTGTGTAGATTTTATATAATATATAAACCTACCAATAAAGGATGGTGGAACCTGGAAGGGATGTAAACGCATGCTACAGTGCAGGATTTCATGCCTCAGATTGGCAAGTTAGATCCACGTTCATGGGATGGTTTTAACATTGCTAAAACTTTCAAGCACCTGTACTTGCTAGTATACTGCCAGTACATTTTAACAGAAGGAGGTTGTCTCCTAACCCTTGTGTTTCTCTAATTCCCCACCCGCACCCATCCACCTGTAATATGGACCCTGATATGGACTTTATTATGCAATAAATAAGTCATGACTCAGTCGATCACAATCAAAGCATTTACAACCCTGTTCAGTCAGTACAGCATCAGTGTTTGTGTATTTTAGAATGAGGTCGCATAAGGCCATGACTGGCACAGACAGATGGTGAAGGTGAACCGGCTATGGGCAGTAGCCCACTCCTCTTCTGAAGTGGTAGCTTCTAAATCTGGTTTCCAGGACACTTTATGGGATGCTTTGGGTTTGGCCTGCATATAATTCATCAAGTCATAAATAACTGATTGATTCGTTAATACCTTTTTTTTTAGCTGGCTTTAGAGTGCAGTTTGGGGGTCTGGTCAAATTTAGGCACGGTTTTGATAGTTCCATACACTGTAGCATTTTCATGATGCTCTGGAAGATAGTCGGAGACGCATGATTTTCAATAGCATGCCCCCCAATTGAAACCACAAGGTAACTTTCTTACATATTTGGTAAAGGCTGCACATTTAGGTTGGATACCTTTGGAATCTTAGTTCTCCCAAGGTTTCATCCTTTAAAAATGTAGGAAGATTTTCCTTTTCACTGCCAGTGCAGGCTTGCTCAGTTAGGGCTTTGGGCTTAGATTTTTGAGAGTAAAGCTGCATTGAGACAATGAGTGAGATTACATAATCTGATAACTGCAGAAAATCCGATTTGATCAGTAATCTGATCGGCAAGCACTTGAGTAATCAGATAATGGGAAAACTTGAGGTTTACGTGAATCTGATTTCTACTTTGCAACCAGCCAAGAATCTCACAGAAAGATGTGATATAAACCTTAATATCAAATAATCAAATATGAATTTTCTTGTGTGTACACAGAGTTTGAGTCTCCCCAAAGTGTTCGATAGTTGTTCTGCGTTTAATAATCCATACCAGTTATTTTACTAATCCAGTTTTCAGGATGTTCTGTTCTATAAGCATTGTATATGTGCTTAAGACTGACATGGTTATGACCTGTGTGCTTACAGAAGTCCTGGTGAGACAAGGATTTCAAAATGCGTGAAGAAAAACCTGAAGAAACATTAGCAGGTGAGTCTCAGTACCAGATGCGTCCTGATCTGACCCATCAGGAATTTTAAATGTGACCTATATTTTGTAAAGGCAAGAAGCGTTCCAGCAGCATGTGGAGTCCTGCTCGGCGCTGGCTCCCTGCAGAGCTGATGAACATCACACCCGGGTAGCATTTCATGCACCATCTATCTTTTGCAGTCAGCGTCACAGAGGATTAGCATCATCAGAAAAATCCTGGCTGTCTTCGTTTTCTCTTTGTTCGTCCATCCAAGTAATTAAAGTCAAGCATGGTTTTGTATTCTTTTAACCCAGAGTTGGGATATGACGTGACGTGAATGATGTGAATCTGCAAATGTGAGAAAACTACCCCTTTAATCTGCGTTAGCTGTATTCATTAGCATTAAGTTCATCATAAGAGTAGGGTTTGATGAGTGTGGTGGTCCAAATTGCTGATCTGGGTCTCTTTGAGTCTTTGAAATCTCTTTCAAAATGCGTTCCCATTCCGTTTTTCTCTCATTCCTTTCATTCATGGCAGCAGAAACGGCCAAAAACACAATCGACATGACTGACCTTTCATATTACATAGCTGAACATATTAGTATAACAGCAGGTCCAGAGACAGTTTTACACTTTTATAGTTAGAGCTTTAGCTTTAGTGTCCATGCAGTTCATTACGTAACTAAGAGTAAGACTGTGGTTGCCTAGAGTTTAAGGTGCTGGACTCTGGACCCGAAGGTCCAAAGTTCAAATCTGACCTCTGCCACTGTTGGGTCCTTGAGTAACCCTTGACCTACAGTTGTAAGTTGCTCTGGATAAGGGCATCTACTATATGTAAATGTAACTAAAGAAAAGAAACTTAACTGATATTTTAGTTTGAATTTTCTCTTTTCAGTTTAGGGCATCTTAATTAATTATTTTTTATTATAATAATTTTAATTAGAACTCTTAATATACACGTAACAAGCGAAAACATAAGCCAGTTACAATATTTTGTTTAAGATTTGTATAGAAAGGTCTAAAGGGAGCAGGCCTGTTCTTTTTATGTTGTCCTGTATTGACGTTGGTTTGTCACATGCTGTTTAGAGTTAATACTAATAAAATAACAAAGCTAAAACGAACTCGCCTTTTACAGATGGTCACACATGTCTTATAGGGTGTGGATTGACATGCCCTTAAAAACACAACAGTCCTGGCATGTGTAGATGAACTCAGTTTTAGTACAGCCATTAAAAACAGAATATTAGCACAGTAAGTCTTTAAAAATCTGCTTTAGTGTTAGTCCAATGGTTTCCTTTTTGATTTTAAACCTAATTACAAACATAGCCAGTGGTAAAATCGGGCAAGTCATGAGCCGTTCTTTTTTTAACAAATACACAGTTTTAATCATGAGAAGAAATCTTTATGGTAGCAGCTTTGCCCTTCCATTTTTTTACATTCTAGAAGGTTAACGTTTTATACAAAACTTTGGCTGTGCTAGTTGGTTTTCGTTTATTCCAGTTCTCATGACTGTGGTCCTTCTCAAGGTGCAGCTGTAGCAGTACATAGCTTAGCTCGTATTATTCACTCTTGCCATTCTTGGGCGGGTTGTACACTTGCTGTTGCAGCACGGGGGCGTGATCATCCCCATCCACTGCCCCCTCCCCCTCTGACAAAGTCAGCCAACAATGTCTGTGACGCCCGACCCAGTCTGAAGGTACCTGTGAGACTCGAGGCTTCTGGTTTTTTCGCTGTGATATTTTTTATTTACTATTACAATGATCTCACAAATCACAAACCTTTGCACACCCCAGCTTTATGTAATGATTTTTATCCTCATTTAAATTACATTTGTTCTTTGCAAGTGTTATTTTCGCTTACAGTCAACAATAGATCTGACCGAGGAGCTCAAAAGTCCATGCAAGACAATTCAAACCCACAATTTGCTAGAAATTATCTAGAGTTTAATGCATTGTGGAAACCATGTGGTAATCATAGTAGTTTTTGGGAGAATAGAATATAAGACACAAGTCGATTTATTTATGTTTTTTTTTTTTTTTTTTGTGGCGAGGGGGTAAAATTTCCAAACGAGTGAGTGCCCGAGATTGTGTTATGTTCTGCTTAAGTTCATTTGGCTTCAGTGTTCGTAGGATTTCTAGCACGTAGTTTCGTGCTAAGTAGAGAGCTACGAAAGTTGAGGAGCAGAAATGCAGCGAGCAGAGGTGGGCTACGTGCAATACGCCAGCCGTCCTTTTCGTCCTGTTTTGAGATAAATGTGTATATTGTACAAACGAGTGACGAGTTGTTCGTGCGACAAACAACAAAATCACCAATGTCTTCCATTAAATGATGTATAGTTTCATCCGCTTACCTCGTAGCGGGATTTTCGTCTTGCCAACATTAAATGTGGCCATGCATGAGCGGACTCGATGCTTGCAACTTTGTAGTTGTAGTGAATGCGATGTATAAACTTTAATGCATATTAACTAATAGCCGAGCTGTCATAGTTATAGCTGTTTAGCTTTTCACACTAGTGAACTTTGGGTTTAACAAAAACCCTGAAAGTCCATTTTTTGTGTTGGTTGCCATGCAGTCCTTGATTTAAGTCAATAACTAAATTAGGGAACTGTCCTGTAGTTCCACATAAACTGATTCCATCATCTGAGTTAGCAGCCATTATGGCAGTAGCATAGCTAAAATGCATGATATTATGTTTTCTGTACACTAAATCTCATTCTGTTTTAAGTGAATACAACGCGAATTGATGTTTGGAATTCAGAATCAAAGCTTGTGCGATTTTTAGCATATAAAGAAAGTTGTTTCAAACTTCCTGAGCTAGCTTAAGATGTAGCCTGGAAGACAGGCTAGCTGAAACTGACTAGCTGGGTACTCGGTTTGAAGTGCCAAATGCAGCCAGTAGGAATACAGGAATGAAAACTTTTCTAGGTTGTAGTGTTGTAAAATGTTCGACTGTAGTGTGTAGTAGGTTTAAAAGCTCTAGTCTTACAGTAGGTTTAGAGGAGGATTGATAGTGACGAACGCCTCAGACAGTTCGCTAGCTTCAAAGTAGCAACTAGCATTGATCAGAATATTGTAATGTAGATAAATACCTCAGTGACTGGAATGAAAAGTCTATTTTTTCGATATCACTCACAGATATGCAAGCAATATTGTGCATTACCTTAGTTATTAGTATGAGGGCACGCCACGACAAAAATATATCGATTGCCTTGTCCTGATCAGGGTCACAGGGGCTCTGGCGCCTGTTCCAGTAAAGCACTAGTGTAAGCATGCTCTGGATAGGACCCCATTCCACATTTTTGGGTTGTGATTGATGCTGCAGCATCAGAGGATGATTCCCTGGCTGGCTGCATGTTCCTCAGAGGCAGCCAGCCATCTATAGATGATGCCTGAGCCACTGGAAGACACTGCTGGGGCATAAAACAATTCCCTGCGGTGCTGGGCTAGTGTATTGGGCCGCTCTACCCAAACACGTTTATTTAGTCTTGCCAAAGAAGACCCTAGAATGGTCTCAAACGTTCAGTTTGAGCGTAGTCCTTTACAGCTTAACTTGAAGCAAGAATACTGCAAACCATCAGTCCAGTTTATTCTTCACTACGCTCGCTTACTCCATAGAATACAGATAGTGGCATTACAGAACTTACAGTGCAGTACTTTGCACCAGAATGAGGCAGAGAAAAAGTTGAAACGTGGCTGAACGTAATTTAGCAGAAAATTAAAGTGAGAGTGAAACGTATTTAATAAAAGAATAAAAACGGCTTCTGTGGCTTCTTCTCCCAGGCACACTGATTAGAAGAGTAGATTAGAGTTCATTTTCAATAATAATATTTTTTAAGAATCTAAAAATCAGATACATTTTTGAGCCAGATGCAGTCAGTGGCGAGTGAGGAAGAAAAAATGTGTTGATCATAAAGAACTGCTCTCAAGCACTTGTGAATGAATAAGCTTTATGTTAAATACTTGCGTCTTCAGAGTGCAAGTTTTGTTTGTTTTTGATCTGCCTCAGTCTCCCCTCTGGTCCAGTCAATTTTCAGTACCGTACTTCATCTTTTAGTGAGAAAAATGTCCGTGCATGTTTAGGAAAAAGCAGCTCCTAACAACCTGGGTTCAAAACCTCTGCTTACAACATGAAGGTGGTACGGTTATGGGTGTCCCATCCAGGGAGCACTTCTGGCTGGATTTCCTCCTGAGCCGCTGTAACCGTGAGCACAGCCAGCTGGAAAAAAGCAGGAATTTTCTCTTTCTAAAAGCGACCAGCTGCCCTATTCTTTGAGCTCAGCTCTTGGCAGGGTGAACAACAAGTAGATTTCGATGCTGCTTTCCAACCGTACATGGCAGTCCACATATTTTTGTCACGGTCAGCCCCCATAGTTTAGAAGCAATAATATTATTATGCATGAACTATAGTGCCAGACTGGTGTTTTTCGTGGAATGGATAACTAGCATCCTCGTAGCTGTGTTGTGTTTTAAGGCCTCAGCAGGCGTTCAGTAACGTTTATAATCATTATTACGGGAGCGTAACGGCCCATCCTGTTTCAGCGTGCCAAACGAGCTACGTTCACGTCTCATTCGAACCAAAAACACTCGTGCAGAAGGCTGACGTTTCTGACCGTGGCAGGAACTGGGCTCAGAAGGTGATTTTACGCATATATGCACATTCTGCATGAGTTAGTCAAACCGCACAGATATGCAGTCCATTGTGAATAAAGCAATGGGATGATGAAACTTCACACATCATAATGACATTGATGACAGCACTTCATTGTACATCACGTCATTGTACAAGTAGGCTTGGTAGTGTTTTATATGGGAATGCGGGGGAAATCAACTAGCTCTTGCATGGGAAAAGTTGGTACCAAATGTCTTGTTCTGCATGCAACAATAAAGCTTTGCTTGGAAGAATAATGCAAAAAAAAAAAAGTGAAGAATAATCAAGTGAGTGGTTGGGCTTCTCCTTTGAATTAGCACAAATCTTTTGTTACTCCAATAATCTGTTGCTTTATACAGGCACTTCTTCCGTTAAAACGGTGAAATGCCTGTTGTTTTCTAATATTGAAGTATGCGTACTGTAGCAATTACAAAGAGTTTCCACTGATCCGTTTAAGCCCAAAGCATTAATTAGGAAAGTAATTAGTTAAATATGAACAAAACTGTCACTTACAGGGGACGATTTCTGTTGGGAGGTGGCTGTCACGAACCCTAATCCCTAAAATCTAGCTTGAGGAACGTACTTTTGCATTTTACTCCAAGTTGATGATTTCCTGCAAGGTGAAAGATTTAAACATATCTTGACAGAGTGCATTAATTGTCACTGTCGAAACACGGTTTTAATCCTTAGACAGAGCCTTATTTTAGACCCCTTGCTGCTCATGGCCACATGACTTGTAGTTCGGTCCCATTGTTTTGGAATAAGGGTGTCCTTGAAATAACATTAAAAATTGTCACTACCAAACATATTTGCAATTGAGTATACTTTTTTGTGTTTTAATAAAATATTTGACAACGTGTGATACTATTCAAAGTTGTTTTTCCCCCAACATTAGCTAAAATTCTCACTATCGAAATATTACAATAAGACAAATTAGTTGTATAATAATATGTACACGTCGAATAGGGTACGAAATGCATACAAAGGTTTCACACAAACAGCAATTCAAAAGGTTTTCAACTCTGACTGAATGCAAAACAGTTTGGTAGAAGGGTTGATGAGATGAATAACACATTTATGAATAGTGGACTGCAAACTGTATGGATTTAAAGGTTAAAATAGAGCTGTAAAATTCGATTTAAGCCCTGAGCATCATTCTCATGTACAAGTTCTAAGTATTAAAATAACCGTGTGAGTTTCTGCTCGTCATGCTGTCTTTCAGATTGACCAAAGCTCAAATCTGATTGACCATCCGGTGACCAGTAGTGTCCAAGAATGAATTAAATATTAAAGATTTAATAACCCGGACGTTAAAATGAATGGCCCCATTATAAATAATGGAGCTGTTCCGATTTAAAAACTGACTGTAAAGATGTTATCCCTGTTAACACTGTTTTTATGTCATGCTTTATAACCTAGTTGTAATTTGCATTGTAACCTTTGTGACAGGATGGGAAGATTACGTTTGGTTAAATCTATGCACTACTGATGCGCTAAGCATGCTAAGTGAAACCTCTTATTGATTTTTGTACAAAAGCAGAAAAATCTGTATAAGAAAACAGCAATAAAAACAGCATGGTGCCAATCTTACACTAGTCTGGTTATTGAGTTTGACCTTCTCCTGTTAGTCTGTGAAATGTGAGTTTGTGAGAGGGTGAGTTTGAGACGCCCTGTGAAGAACTGGTGAAAAACCTGGAGGGTTTATTCTGGGATAGGTCTGAACTCAACACATTTTCTCAAGGTGAAAAATCGGCCCACAATGCAAAGCATTTATTCTGGAAGGGCCTAGCAGTACCATGGCATAATCAGCAAACGGTCCAGATCTCAACTGAATTAAAAATTCAGCTCCATCCTGTAAAATCATCCACTATTAGAGAAAGCTGAGAGGGGCTTGATGTACAATTTTATTTTTCATGAGTGAAAAAGAAGTGATTCTGTCATCAAAAAAGTCAGAGAACTGTGAGTTGGAAAAACATACCATTGTCTGAAACAATTAGTTATGATATTTTTAGATATGATTATGGGTTCACAGAGCCAGAATGCTCAGCTATTAAATAAAAGTCTTTTAATGTGTTTGAACATTCTTGTGTGGTGATTCTATGATCTTTTTGCCCTGGAATCCCTTTTAACATGAGACAAGGTGTTTTAAAGAAATATCATATACTTTATTAGGGTTTATAAACATACAATGTGTTTCCATGCCAAAAGGAAATAATACAAACCAAAAGTGCACAGTATACAACCATTGTAACTGTCCGATTAGAGGTAAAACCAAACGGCTATATTAGAATTTAACACATCTACAAGCTCTCCAAAAACACCTGATGTATGAACAGACATGAGCAACAGCTTCACGGCCGTCCAGGATGGTTTAGGTGAAGGGGAGCCCGCTCTGTCCGATTCGGCTCTCGTCCAATTTGTCTTTCAAAAGATTAATCTGCTTGAGCTGGGCTTCCAAGTCCTGTCTCAGCTTTATGGTGAATCCAGCCCAGATATGAAAACGGAGACAGAAGAAGGTATGTGGGTCAGAACTATTACACAATCCCAAATGCTTAAAATGTATACATGTATACACTTATTAATAGGTAAATGGGAGGAGTCTCGCTCGGAGGTCAATCATTGTTCATAGCAAAAGAATGTCCTGTAGTGTAAAGTAAGTACGTACACACTGGTGTCCAAAGTGAAAAGACACGAATGTAACGGTTTCTATTTTGCAAATTGAATAAAATGTTTTGGAACACACCTCAAACCTTTATAAAGCTAGAAGACCAGAGAAGATGTTTTTAGAGCTGACCCAAACCCCTTTAACCCCACCCTGGATTTCATGTGATTGACTGGCATCCCATTTAGGGCATGCTTACACCTGCACTCTGTTCTCCGGGATAGGCATCAAAATTCACCTGCTGCTAAATTTATTTCACACAGGTTTTGTCTTTTCCCTGAAAAAGAGCCAAAAGTGCCATTTCTCCAAGACTTAATTGCTCATCAGGAATCGTCAACACCAGTTGAATGCAACCCAACAAGAAACCAGATGCATTAAAAATGAAGCTTATAAATGGGTTGCTTGTTACTTTGTAGTAGAAACTCAATTGTAGTTGATAGTAGTTTCAGCTAAACTGAAGTGAATCCACATTCCATATAAATGCCCATCACTGTGGAGAAAGCAGTGTTCTTTAAAGTATTTCCAAATACAATCGCCTGTGTTTAACAGATCTTCAGTCTACTTACCTCATCAAGACTTGGTTTCAGAGGTCTGCTTTCAAAGCTTACTTTGGATGCTTTCGTGAATGCAGAGTTTTTTAGCATGTAGCTGAAAAAAAAAAACCCTAATATTTAGTTAGGAGCAAGATTTCTATTCCTGGATTATAATTAACTACACACAAGCACAGTTGGATATGGTAAAAGAATCAAGACTAGAATAGAATAAAACAAACTACTGTATTTGATCTACTCTTGGTCATTGGGAAAGCGCTGCGGGGTTCAGTGCAAAAAAGGCTCCAGCAAATCACATCTTAAGGAAATGTATATTACAGTGAGTGTGGATATCCGTGTATTGCAAACAGAGAGAAAAGGATAAGAAAAACAGGATAAAAACTTTAAAACGGCAAGCACACTCACCACTTGAGTGCTTCTTTCCGTAAGAGGAAGAGGTTCCGAAGAGATGCCCAGTGCTGCGGCGTGGCGTAAAGGACATGACCGACCAAACGACGACAGCCCCTACATTCCAGTACTTTATAAGAGCTGGGTAAGAAATAAGGACAGTTTAGATCTGGGACTGTTTCAGTAATACTACTGCATAACAGCCAGACGTATTATATATTAAATATAAAGTAAGGTTTTGTATTCATTGTAATCTTAAAATCACTGTATGTAGTCATCTCTTTGTATACTTTGCTTTGGTCTTGGTCAGTTGGATCTGTCAACATACTCGTCAAGTCAGGTTTATTTAAGTAGCGCTTCTACATTTTACATTACAGTACACAACAGTATTTAGCAGACACCTTTCAAAAGCGCTTTAAGACATCAGTAACATCATCTATTCCTAATAATCAGGAATCTAAACAAGAATACAATTCTGAAACTGTAAAGGTTGTGGGGGGTTGGGAGTTGAGTTGAGTTGAGTGGGTCTTCAAACGGCAGTTGAAGCCAGAGACTTTCTCAAAGCAGTTTTTTGACATTATCATGAAAAGCCTATCCCAAATTGAGAAAGCCTAGGTCGACAGCAGAAAGGAAAAACTCCCAAAACGTTGCATGGCTGGAGAAAAGATAACACCATGTTCTAGCAAGAGAACTTCATCCCATATGTGACACTTAGTGGTGACAGATCACGGTTTGGGCAAGAAATTTTGCATTTAATTCTTCATTTTACCAGCGAATTCTAAAACTCAAGGAAAGAAACCAGTAAGCACAACGCGCTGAGAGGCTCATTGTCTCACTGAAGAATATGAACGTATGTGCGCTGTGGATTAAGGCTGAACATTTTCGAGACAGGCTTCTATCTTTTCATGATATAATGTATAATGACCAACACTCAAAAAAGGGACCCATCCACCTTGAGTGGCCTAGATGTTAACTGACCAAAATGCCAGAGGACCTTCCATGCTCATCTCAAGTTTCCTCTGAATTCTCACATCCTTTGAGATTTCTGCAGAGAAACACAACATGAACTATCAAACAACCATGAAAGACGCACAATATTAAAATGACACTATAGCTTAAGGGTAACCAGGTATATAACCGTACACACTAAATACAGCCGAAATTATAGTGCTCACAGAAGTGAGGGGATACTTCAAAATTAAATCTCCCATAATGGATGAATAATCCCCTGATTTTGTGAGCAGTGCGTTTACTCTAACATCGTATACGATCAAACCAGACTTAGACAAGAATTAGACAAGTTTTTACATTTATCGTCATAACTTCATACTTACTTAGACAAACTATATACTGCAGATCCTTAACCTCTCCACACACAGCTAATGAATCCCCCATCACCAGGTAGCACTTGGCACAATGCAACACACTGAACTTCGTGTAGTCTAGTTTATCTGTCGTTTCTAGCACACTTCGCATTTGCTCCAGTATCGTGCTGCTTTGGCTCAGCTGAGATAATACGCTGTTCTGAGTGCTGTCGCATTGGTGACTGTAGTCTGAAAAATAATCAGAGTTCGCGTTCGACATTTTGCCCCGTTATCAACTGCTACTCTTAAAACCAAACGCTGAAAAACACTTGGGTAGAAACTGCCTTAACTGGTCAAATTGCAAATAGTCTTATTATTTCTATCAAGTGCGCTAGATATGGTATACGACACTACTGTTTTAGAGTCTTCCTATATGGTGAGCAGTAAACCGTTTGGAACTGAGCCGTAGAGCCAATCCTTTCATATGCCACCCGTGTTTATCCCGAGAACCAATCACAAGCGCGAGACGTGACGCCAACCAATCAAATCAGCGTATGGAGATTTTTGAAAAATTTCAACCGTCAGGCGCGGGGTTTTAGTGCTTTAGTTCGGTCGCGTGAACGCACCGTTTGAGCATTAGTCGAACAAGCGACTTTTAAACGCGTTAATACTTTTATTTTGTTGTCTTTTTTCTAGAGAGTTTGGCGTTAGAATGGATTTAGACTCGCTGAAGTACTCAGACTTGCAGCAGCTTGCCAAGAGTGTTGGTTTGAAAGCCAACATGAAGGTGAGTAAACCGTTACAGAGTTCGTCTGTGTGTTTGGTGTAGCGTTACGAGTAACGGCTTGTGTTTACAAGCAACTTGCACGCAATTGTCGTTATTTAAACTTTTAGTTTCCGTCTTAACTTGTTTAACACGCGTTGTTCAAGCGTTCACATAAGGCAGTCGCTATAGCTTTAGTAGCATATTTTAACGCTTTGTGTATTTGTTAGTGGAGGACCCAATAAAACATTAATAATGAACATGTTTTGCTAAATACACCGCTCATTAAAATTAAGGGACATTTCATTATGGGCTTTTTCATTTTGGGGTGTCCCCTAATTGTTGCGGTCCGTATGTTTGACCAAAATATAATTCACCTTTATTATCTTCTGAATTCATAGTATATTTTAAATATTAGTATAATTATTTTTAAGCCACATGAATATAACCGAAGTTGCGTAACCTTTACTCATGATGCTTAGTGGCGATATACACTGTAGTCACCTGGACTTTAACCATGGTCTTCTCTGTCTTAGACGCATGATCCTGGACAGGCAGGACTTCACTGGTCAAAAGGGTGCGCATTGAGTAACTGACTTGTAGAAATGGGTGGTGTAATGTTGTGGGGAATGTATTCTTGGATCATCCTAGGTCCTCTGATCCCAGGGTGGACAGTGTTGTTTACCTAAGCATTGTGGCCGACCAAGTTAATGCCTAAATGGGAGCTGTTTACCCTATGAAAAAAAGGGTTATGTTGAGCAGAAGAATGAGCTGTTTGGTATTTAATTGGTTCCAGGAACATGACTGAATTTTTCCATGCTTCCTTGTCCTAAACAGTGTCTGTATATTTATCCTCTAGAGCATGACTGGGCTTTGGTAGAACTGGAGGTCCAGAACATGTCTGTACCTCCATCTGATTTGCTTCAACTTCAAAAAGCTCTACTGTCTGCATATCTATGTATTCATGCAGAATGATTTTAACTCTTGTCATGAAGAATTGCTGCTGTTTAAAGGGCCAAAAGAGGTTCAGTGCACTACTGGTGTGTGTGTTTTTGTTTGTTTGTTTCCTGGTCGGGGTTACAGGGGGCTCTGGTGGCTATTTTTTTATTTATAATTGCAAATAGTCTTATTCTTATTTCTATCAAGTGCACTAGATATGGTATACAAAACTACTTCCTATATAGTGAGCAGTAAACTGTTTGAAACTGAGCCGTAGAGCCAATCTTGTGTGTGTGTGTGTTTTTGTTTGTTTTTGTTTCCTGGTCGGGGTTAGAGGGGACTCTAGTGGCTATCGTGTAGAACCCATGCTTAGACATGAGAATGCCCTGGTCAGAACTCCAGTCTATTACAGGCCTGTCAGGGGCTGTTGTTGCTGTTCTGGGGATGCTCTCCTGTCTATTCTTCTCCTCCCGTTACTATGAATCGGGAACAAGTGCTTATAAATAGGTTTGCGATACCAGTTGTTACGTTCTTCATTCTACTGGGCTTCCCAACTCCTCGGAACGTGAGGTGACTCTGGGTTGATTTTCTTTTTAACATCTGCCTTTTGTTTTTGTAATACTGCTTAGCATGTTTCGTCAAGCGTCAGCTGTTTGTGAAGTGATTATCTTCATTTCTTTGTGGCTCTTGATTGCAAAGAGTAAAAGCATGACAATCTAACACAGGAATCCGGTGTTGGGTCTGTTTACAACCAGGCAAGAATTTCCCAAAATGCTGCTGCACAAAGGATACTGCTAAATAAAAAACATTTATGCCCATCACACCATCACATGCAGTACAAACCTGGTTCTTTCTGTCTGTTTGTTTGAGTGACACGCACACATGTGGCTGGAAACTGTACTGTTAACAAAATGTGGGGAATATTTCAAAAGTGGTTTTTAAATCAAACGCAATTGTAATGTAGAAACGTATTCCTTGTGACTTTTTTTTTCAGCTCTTCAGACTGCACATAATAAATAAAAGCTTGCATCATGAATAATGTAATGGTGATTTAATATAATCTAATGTATTTTCAGGCTGATAAGTTGCTAAAGGCACTGAAGATGCATTTTGAAAAGCAAGAAAACTCTGAGAACGTAAGTCGCACACCTTCCTTCCCTGCATTTGTTCCACGAATCCAAAATGGATTTGTTGTAAATGTACTGTAGTTTTGCAGTTCACATTTTAAAACTATGCACTTTGATAGGTGGTAAATTTGTTTCAAATTTGTCTCAAGTAATTAATCTCAGATGATGGCTATCCTCGTGCTGCCAGTTAATAAACACACACTCGCCACAAAGTTTCCTCCTGATTGGAACAAAGTGCTAGCTGAAGTGTCTCCTTGATTTATATGCTTTATTAATGCCGTGTTAATGAACTGTTGCTGACACATTGCATCTATAGGGAAATCATGCCACCTCGGATGATTCCCAGACATTTACACAGGCCGTGACTTCACCGATGCAAATGAAAGACGCATTAGTGACAACACGTCGTGGAAAGAACCAAAAGAGAAAGTATTCCGAAGAGAAAAGTCCCAAAGTAGAGGAGAACCCAGTGCAGGTAAGTCTGCTTGGATGGAGGAATAATACGTTGGTTTCTGAACACTTCATCGGACAAATGAAGGGTCTGTTTTTAGAGTGATGCAAAACGGGCAGGAGCAGAGGATGAAGGCAGAAAGAGCTCCAAGAGGAGGAAGGTGTCCTCGAGTAAGGACACGCAAACTCCGGTGTCGGCTGAGGAGCCCAAAGAGAACCAGTCCGAGTTAAAACCTGAATTGAAAACCGACAATGATGTCATGGAAAAGAGCAAAAAAGGTATTAATTTGACCTAATGTTTCGGCTCTTTAACCACCCAACCTTAGTCACCTGCCATTTTTTTCAGTTGTGGAGGACTTAATTAGGATCCATAATTAGGATTAACAATGCTAGTGACAATGCTGGCGAATGGAATTTTAGAAACTTGTTGACCGTAGTTCTGCCATCACTGATCACTTTATTAGCTACACCACCATATTTTTACATTCGCTATCCATTTTATCACCCCCCACTTTCCCTGTGTATGCACTGTGTAGTTCTGCAATTTCAGACTGTAGTCCATCTGTTGAGTTCAGTTCTTTTAGTCCCATTTACTCTCTTCTCTACTGGTCTGTTCCCCTGATCAGTGGTCTGTGTTCCCTTTGTACAGTGGCCAAGAAGAGTGTTGGTAAGATTCCTCGTCATGAAGGTCTAATTAAGAAGAAAGCAGCTCTGAGACCGACTACTCCCAGTAATGTCACACATCTGCCATTGAACGTTGCTCTAAATTTAGGGGATTTTTCATTTTGTTGTATCCCCTAATTTTATTGAGCACTACATTTTAATTTTGTTAAATCCTGTTGGCATTTAGTAAAAGTTCCTGCTCTTCTTTAGATTTTAAGAAACTGCATGAGGCACATTTCAACAAAATGGAGTCCATCGATTCTTATGTTCAGAGAAGGAATAAGCAAATGGAGGGGCTTAGGAACTCCGTGAAGGAACTGAAGGTGAATGAAGCTCTTGATTCTTTGTATTAACTTAAAATCCTGGCTTTGATTTCGTTTCATTAGCCATACATTTGAGGGTTAGTCACCCAGTTTGTCGTCTTTTCAGGCGCAGACAGAAAGCGGCATCAAGAAGCCAGATGAAAGGAAGATTGGGGGTGTAAGCAAACACTAGTACACTGTCTTAAACCATTTGCTTCCTATATGTTGGATATTCATTTATGTTGAATGTGTGTTAGCAGAAGTCTTCAGTCAGCCGAGCTTCTCTCTTCAGTCCAGGATTACCAGAGAGGAAGGCAGAGAAGGGCAGGGCCACGCCCACAAACAAGTCTGCATTAAAAACCAGCGCTCCTTTCAGACCCTCTGTCCTTTCAACCAACAAAATCAACGTCAGGTAAGAAGCTTAAATATTGTTGGCTTGACTTTTTTTTTTGTAGTTTACACTAGTTCTGAATTATGAACTCAAATCTGTTTGTCATCGTAGGTTTTCCCAAGCGACTCAGGATAACGAGCACAAGCGCTCCCTGATAAAGACGCCTGCACGCATGTCTCCCATGCTTCCTCTAACTCCCACTCCAGGCAGGAAGTCTGCAGTGCACAACAATAAGGGCGTTGACCCAGTCAACAAAACACCAGGTGACTATAATAAAGACCAGACTTGTAAAACACTACTCACAAAACCTCATTTAAACAGTACATTGGCAATTCCTTTATCACAGGAGATTTACATTACAGTATTTAGCACAGGCCCTTATCCAGTGACTTACAAAAGTACTTTAAAACATCACAAACATAATCTATTCATGATAATCAGGAATCTAAACAAGAATACACCTCTGAAACTGTTGTTTGTTTGTTTTTTTATTTACATTTCCAGCATTTTGCAGATGCCCTTATTCAATATTATTTTTATATAGCGCTTTTTACAACGTAACAATGTCTAAAAGCAGCTTTACGGTAATACGTTATCTAAAAGGCCAATCCCAAGTTGAGCAAAGCTAGGGCGACAGTTGAAAGGAAAAACTCCCTAAAATGGTAGGAAGAAACCTCGGGAGGACCAAGACTGAACAGGGGACCCGCCCTCCATGGGCGGCCTAGATGTTTATTAAATAAATACTAAATGTATATTAAATCATAGCAATATTAGTTTAAAATAAATAACAAATTATTAAGAAAATTTAAATTCGTAATAGACTAGCCCTTATCCATAGCGACTTACAACTGATACAGTCTTACAATCCAACCAATTGCCTTTTAAGAGTCTTGCTCAAGGAGCCAACTGTGGCAGCTTGGCAGAGGCGGGAGTCCAGTACATTAATCACTAGGTTACCAGAGTCTTCTTTTTCTCATTAATTTTATTTTATTTTTTATTTTTTTAGAGAAAGTGGGGTTGAGGGTTAATTGAGGTAAGTCTGGAATAAACGGTTCAAACAATGTTTGATATCCAGACACTTGGCTGTTTGAACATTGATGGAAAGTTCATTCCACCACTTATGAGCCAGAACAGAGAAGTCTAGATGCAGGCATTCCTCGTTCCCTGAGAGAGGGGGGAACCAGTTGAGACGTTCCAGTCTTGGATTTGTAGGCAAGCATCAGTGTTTTAAAGTGGACCAATGGTGTAGTGTGTGTGTGTAAACTTGGGAACATTGAACACAAATCTTGCAGTTGAATTCGTGTGTGTGTCTGTGTGTCTGTGTGTGTCTGTGTGTGTCTGTGTGTGTCTGTGTGTGTCTGTGTGTGTCTGTGTGTGTCTGTGT
>JAUZST010003401.1:0-17191 GCA_034779995.1 Parotocinclus haroldoi | reverse complement strand
GAAGGGACCCAGACCACTCCACCCTGGTACTAAACCCGGGACCTTCTTGCTGAGAGGCAGCGGTGCTACCCACCGAGCTGCCCATTTATGTCCAATATGGGCAAATGGGGTGTGGTGTGTCTGGTTTCTTTCTAGAATTCACAGGGCAGAGGCAAACACATACCCTGAACGGGGCAGCAGTGTATCATTAGGAATTCAGAAGGTGTCAGTGTCGTAGTGTCACTGATGTTCTTCTGTCCTGTCTCTCCTCCCTCAAGCATTGCCATTTATGTGTCAGCGCGATGCCTTAAATGGCCAGAAGGCACCACTAAGACCCACATGAACTGTGTCATTGTGGCACCTGAGGACCAAAGGGACATTTATATTTCTGAACCCAGACACAGGCAGGGTCAAACAACAACAAGATACCAAAAAAAAACCAGAAGTGGAAAAACAAGAGGTATATATAGACACAGACTAATCAGGGAACAATGGCAAACACCTGGACACATTAGAGTAAATTAGCAATGAATTAACTAGCAGAGACAAAACTAAAAACGCAAACAAAGGCATATGACGTGACTAAGTGAACCTGAGACACATGCAGAGAAACTGGAGATCGTAAACAGGATTATGTTAAAGTATTCCAATAGTCGAAAATGTTTTGACGTTAAAAGGCAAGACCAACATTTTTGGTATGTATTTATTGTCAAATTACATGTTGCTTTTCTAAATGAAATTAGTAACCTCTGGCAAACCTTAGAAGGAGCTTAAATGTAACATATTTAACTATACGGACAAATGATTATATAGACAAAAGTTGTCCACAAAAGTGGAAAACCAAAGAAAGACATCCAAAACATTGGTATAAGTATGGGCATTGCACTTCACCTTTGCTGCTACAACAGCCTTTGGTCTTTTAAAATAGCTTTCCATTAGATTTTGAAACATGACTGTGAGGTCAGCTTCAGATGTCATGTTATGGCACATTTTAAAATTCCAATGGAGAATCCATAAATGTATACCTTATGTTTTAAATGTGATATAAGAGAATGCTTCGTAGATTAGAAATAAAAAAAATGTATATTTATTTTTAATATTCATTTAACATTTAAATTTAATACATACATTCAAATACATACAATTTGCATTGCAGAATTAATATGCACAAGTAATATATATATATATATATATATATATTATATATACTGTATACTGTACAGTTGCGGTCACTTGATGGATCATTGATTTCCACACATTTCTGTCTTTCATCGATGTGATCCATGAAGTGCAGTACTTTGCCATTGCTTTCTCCAACCCTCCCCATTTATCCAGGCTTGGGACCGGCGTGCAGCTGTTTCCAGTTCCACTGGGGTGTTTTGCATACACAAGTCGATGACAATTTAGAGACATCAATTAACCTAACAGTCATGTCTTTGGACTGTGGGAGGAAATCGGAGTACCCGGAGTAAATCCACGCAGACACGGGGAGGACATGCAGGATCCACACAGAAAGGACCCAGGCCGCTCCACCCTGGGATTGAACCCGGGACCTTCTTGTTGTGAGGCAGCGGTGCAATCCACCGAACCACCGTACTGCCCTATATATATATATTTGCCATTTTCCTTCCCAGGTATCATGTTCCTTGTTAGAGTTACAAGGTTTCAGGCGTGAATGTGGAGCAGGTTTGTTAAATTTGGTGTTATCACTCTCACTCCCTGTCACACTTTCTTATATTGGTCACTGGAAGTTTAGCATGGCACCTTATGGCAAATAACTCTTTGAGGGTCTGAAAAAAACAGTTGCTGCTCTACATAAAGATTGTCTAGGCTATAAGAAGATTTACAACACCCTGAAGTGAGCTACAGCACGGTGGCCAAGACCATACAGAGACTTAGGAGTGTAGGAGTTGCGAGGTGACCGCATTAACTGCTGTACCACTGTGCCGGCTTAGCTGATTTTTCTGATACTTCATTCCCTTTATATGTTATAAGATGCATGGTACTGTAAACCGTGGAAACTAGTTTCTGCATCGTGTGCCAGAGAGCCAGCCATTAATACACAAGGAAATTAGAGACTCTGAATCCACTGGGGATTTGAACATTCAGGTCCCTTGTTCTAAGTCTTGGGGAGGCCTGGACAAAACCATAAATGGATGAAACTCAGATGAACAGGATGGGACCCTTGGAAACTTCACTTTTTCAAAGTCAGGATGTGAACAGAGACGGTTCAGCTGTACCACTAAGAAAGCCAGGTTTGTATCCCACCTTCGGCGATGTCAGGTTGAAATTGCGTTACATCAGGTCCTGCCCTGGTTCACACAGGTCTATCTTGTTCTTTTAGGATTTGTCCTGGTTTTTTAACCTAGTTAGAATTCCCAAGTCTTAAAGTTGGGAAATGGAGGATAGATATGCGACAGAAACCAGGAGTGGCCCTATGTTATACCTGAGTCAAGTCTCACTTTTGTACTTTCACTCAGTTCATTATTTTACAACACCTTGAGTTAAATAAGTGTTTTTGGGCACCATATCCAGCTCTGTTTACAGTCTATTTCTCCCACACTCTGTTACCTGCCCTCCGATCCGTCTCCACAATATTTTGTTCTTGCTTTGCCTTAAGGGTTGAAAATTCCTTTGTTGAAACCTGTATCTGTACCTGTTTATCTGTCTGTGTACATGAGTCCACACGCATATGTTTATGGCTTTAAAATAAGGAGACCAGAAAACAATTTTAAAGTTCCCCTCTAAACCACTTTTATCCCTAAACAGATCTATGATAGTCTTGTTGTTTAGCAGACATCTGTTCCACTTCACCTCCCATATCCCACCGGTCCTCTCTGGCTCTTTTTTGAAATAAAAATAAGTGATGATAAACAGTTATTAGGGGAGGTCCGCTCTGTGGAGGTGCTCCAACAGAGTGGTTAATACTGGAGGTCAATTATAGTCATTACATCTTTACGAGAGAGGGAGAGCACATCATGTGATTGAACACATCAAACAGCGACGCAGATTAGACACGTATTTATATCTTCTACGTAGTGAGGCTTAGTGTGTTTGTGTTTTGATATTTGGTAGTGCGGTTCCATGGAAGCTAACAGTGGACCGAGGACAAGTAAAATAGCATAATATTTCTGCCTTTCCTTTCAGCATCACCAGACCACCACAACATATTAAGCCAACTCCTGGAGCAAGCATTAAAGTCTCTGGGTGCAGGATTTGGGGTTTTGGAAATTAAGAGATGCCTGTAAAACGTGGCATTGCAAGCGACTCATAAAATAATTTTTGGAAATGATAGTCATTGACAAAAAAATGCACCCAAATAGAAATGTCATATTGCTGTAAAAGTCAGCATGCTGTTTTGTCACAGGCAGATATGTAATTACGGTCTGATTAGACACAGGGTCTTGCCACAAGAGAACGTAAAAGTTCTTCCTCCGCCGCCCTTAAAGGGGATCTCATGGGCTACTTTTGGGTAGTGTATCTCTTGGTGAGAAATCGTTGTCTGCTAGACATTTTGCCCAGTTCACAGACTTTGACCCACTCATGTGTGGTGGCCCTAGTGTTGTAGGACTGCTGTAGACTGGAAAAGGTTTTCTTTGAAAAACATTCCCACTGTAGGTTATGACTATATACATAGTGCAGTGAAGCTGAAGTGTTTGAATTTGACAGGGCTAGCTGTTACAAGTTACAAGAGGCTCTTTTTTCATTTCGGTATGCCTGTAATACAACCCCAGTGCCTAGTCTTACATATGATCCAATTTATATATCAACAAGCTATCTATGTCTGCGTAAAACATTTCTGGTTTAGCCTCAAAGCCACACTGCTGTCACAACTGCCCTCATCCAAATCAATTTGGATCATTTTACACTGTTATAGATATTCTGCCATCTTAGCAGTTATTGACAATTCCTTTGTCTGAATAATGTTTCTATGGCTCGTGGGTAAATGAAATGCCAGACACAGGTTCGGAACAAAACACAGGTGATTTCTAGTCAGTGCAAAGGCTTAACTGGTGTGTCTAATCTGGCAAAATTAGCGTGAAGATCAGGGTGATCCAAAACTCTGTTGTCTTCAGGTGTTTATAAAATTATAATTAATGCCTGTCTGGGATCTCTCCCAGCCAGCTGGATAACATGTTCCCACTTCATGTCAGAGACTCTGCTTCGTTTTTGGAAATTACATTCATTTTAATTTCCAAGCCTATGATTCTGCAATCATTTCAGAGAACCAAAGCCTGTCATAGCAGTGAAAACGAAGGGAAAGTTTAGCAAGAGCATCGTTGTGTATGGCTCCTGATCAAAGTAAAATAAGAAACTATTATAGATGGCAATACTCACTGTAGCATTGAAGAAAAACGATTCTATTCTCCTCTCACCCATAACAAATTTAATTTTAAAGTCAATGAATCGGCTCACGTAGACATCCTTGTGCACATTAAATGTGCAAAATGTTAGCAAAATGTTAGCACTAATAAAAGTCCAAATGTATTTGTACTGGGTGAGTCAAAAGCCATAAGACACCCTTTATTTCAGTAACAAAAGAGAAAATGACATATCTGAATTTTTTATGGCAATGTCCAGAACATAGGCGTAACATTGAAATCTGATATATTGGATCAAGGGAAAGTTTTTTCAATGGGAAGGCGCTCATGTAACATATCAAAGAAGACCAGAAGTGTCTCAGAAATCAATTTCTGCAATCAGATATGCAATATGTCCTGCGGTTCAGAAGTGATCAACACAAAAAGTGAACAACACAGAAAGTTTAAAACTTTTGTTGTTCCTCACAGATAACTGAAGATGGAACTGATGATTCTGATGTCCGGGGAACCGTATCATAGCAAGACTTCAACAACCGACACGCGGAAAGATCAACCAATTTCACACAGCACTGTTACATCCCTCATAGCAAAATTCAGAGAAACCAGGACTGCGATCCTTTATCAACGAAGAAATCTCGACAATGGCTGTAGCAGACTTTGCGAAAAGTCCAAAATGCAGCATGTTGTGTGTCCTGTGTCTTTTGACTCACCCTGTATGACACTTTCACAGCATTTTCTCAAAGCAGCTTTCCAATTATCTAAACCCAAAGTCCTTACTGAGTAAGAATAGGGTGACAATGGAAAGGAAAAATGGTAAAGACTGGAGGAATTTTATATGAACATGAAAATTTACACAAAGACACAACAGCCACTGGATTTGGCTTTGCTGCCCTGTGGTTCGATGCATTTGCATGTGCTCCATCAATGGTTGTAGTCCTTCACACAAAATCACATTTACAGATCCTGCGATGGCGTCTGATATTTCCTACATGTGCTCTCCACTTCAAACTGCATATCTTAAATAGATTCAAATGTATGTTTAGTGCCATTGTGAGATGGTGATCAAATTCTAATAGACCTCAGCCAAAAGATTGAACAGTATGCTAAAATAGAGAAAATTAGCCAAGAATATAGAAATTTGTTTAATATTATTGATTGAATTGCCCATTAATAACATCATAATAACAGTAATCAAACCTATAGATGCTACACAGCCATATGAGTGGATAATCTAAACAAAATAAAAAGCAGAATGCATGTATTTACATTTAAGTCATTTAGCAAACGCCCTTATCCGAAGCGACTTACAATTCATACAGTCTTACAATCCAAGCCATTGTGGGTTAATGGCCTTGCTCAGAGACCCAACTGTGGCAGAGGTGGGATTTGAACCCTGGACCTTCGGGTCCATAGGCCAGTACATTAACCACTAGGCTACCACAGTTTATTGCTATGTTATTTTCATAAACACAAAAATCAGACTGATACCTTTAACTGTTTTTATTTTATTAGATGAGTTTAATTAGAAACACAACGTGCAAGTTCTTATCTTGTGTTGTACAAGTGTGATTACACCATACTCTTGTATGTATATGGCATGGATGTACACTCACCAGTCACTTCATTAGGTACACCTCCTTGTTTCTACACTTATCTGCCCCCTTACCATACAGAACACTGTAATTACAGACTGCAATCTGTTTCCCTACATATTTTCTGTATCCTGTTCTCGAATGGTCAGAATCTCCATAGGACCAGCATAGTTCAGGTACTGTTTGGGTGGTGGATCATTCTGGCATGGTGATGGTATGTTAGTGTGTTTTTTTCTGACAAAAAAAAGTCTGACAAAAACTGTGCAACAACAGATGAGCTCCTGTCTCTGACTTTACATATACAAAATATTGTAGATTGTTAAAAAACTCCAGCAGGACTGCTGTGTCTGAACACACACTAACAAGAGGGACTAATAACGTATGTAGAGAAACAGATGGACTGGAGTCTATACTGTACACTATATATACAGTATGTACTGTACAGTAAGTATAACTGATAAAATGGGCAATATCTACAGAAGCTTGGAAATAAACAGGGACCAGTGAATAGGATCTAGCTCCCTGGTACTCTGTATCCATGTTCACCTGAAACTCTTGTCTGCATTTTAGGGTTTTAGAGTTTAGGTTTTGGAGTTCTGTGATTATAGTGGGCAGAGTTGGGGTGCCATGGTGTTGTTTGTTTATCTTCGGGAACTCAGGAAAGTAAGATTCTGCCTCGTCCTGGTCGAAGGTCACATTTTCCAGAATCGCCATAACAACCGAGCGCACCAAGTTACAACGGAACACACATGAAGCTCGATTGGGACTGTGTTCATAGCAGCAAACGAAGACAACTGAGAAATGATTCATGCAGGCCTTATGGAAATCCCGTAAGGAAATTGAAATGTAAAAACTCCTGCACGTAGTCTTTTCTGCAAACCACATTTTACGTCCCAGCTGCCTCAGATCACTAACCATGACACTAGAAACTTGGACTTTCCTCTACGTGATTGATGTGGTCAGTTTCAGTGAAGCTCTCTTCCTGTCAGTCCTGTCAGTGCTTGTACACACACATGTTTGTCCCGCTATCCTTGTGAGGACTTTCCAATGGGCTTAATGATTACTGTAGCTAATTAATGATACACCTATACCTAACCTTAACCTTAGCCTCAGTAACCTTAGGCAAATCTGTCCCTTATGGTTTTTCAAATAAAAGTTGCAGTAAAAAAAAAAAAAACGCAATTAAAGAAGTGAAGATAATTAAGAGTCCTCACGAGTCACAACTGCCTGATTTTCCTGCCATTGGGGGGACATGTACGCTCACACACTCATAAATATTGCACAAGTAGGCACTTATTCTCTCACATAGGTTGCACCATTAAATCTAATAATATTTAACTCTGGAAAAATGGTTGAATATGAATTTCATGCTAAATAGTTCGCCTGGTTCTTGGGTACTGATTCACACGGTATCACATTTAAATAAGACTTGTACATCTTTGACGTTTTTTACGGGGATGCAACAACACAACAAAAATCATTTCCATAGGGAACACGGCCATCGCAGCTGCATGACTGAGTCTCGTTGGGCGGTCTGTGTGTGACCTCTAGACTCGGCGGCCACAGAGAAACGTGGCATTTCACGAGATTAAGAGCTGTTATTTCCTCTGATTGGTAATAGGGAAAGTAATAAGGGCATGGAATGAGGCTTTTCAAAGACTTCACCAACATGAAAGGGGATCAGATGAGACTGAATTGGGCTTTATGGAAAGAATGTGATGAAAGGTGATCTTTGTCCTGGGAACGAGGTACTCGTGTGTGTGTGCAAGGGCAGCATAAAGACGCCACAACAAGTGGGCTGAATGTTTACAAATTTTACACAGCTGTGATGAATCTTGATTGCACACACTAACAGACTGTAATGCTCCACTGATGAGTTGATAGGAATTCTTTTAATACAACGGCGCAGTACATTATGTGCCTCGAATGTATATTCATACAACCAGCTGAGTCTTTTGTTTAAATATTAACCATTTAATGGCTGTTTAAAAAAAAAAATGAAACATATTAATTTTGCATAATGGCATCAACTATGTAGTGTCTCCAAGGACGTGACCCTCTTATGGAAAATACCTTTTGACTGAAGGAATACTGTAGCATTTAAAAAATGTGTAGCATATGGATAAATACCTTAAATCATTTAAAATTCTGAGAAAGTAACAGAAACCTATTTGCTAAAAATGCTCTTGTAATGGAAGTCTAAGGGCAGTTGCTGGGGTAGTCAACACACACATGCACGCACGCACGCACACATGCAAGCACACACACACACATACATATAATGAATATCAAGATTGGAGTATAATTGGGAATTAACCATTGAACTACTGATTGAATTATTATATTATCAATATAGAGAGAAAAATAGGCAGATTGATATTTAAATATAGAGTACATTAATTGGTAATTTACAACTAAATTGTATAGGTAATTTCTGAGATTAGTACTACGTTCTCCGGTAGATAAATTTGTGGTAGACATAGACACAGTGTACCTCTGACCTCGGCCAGGATAAGCAGGGGAAAAAGCCGATGATATTTATTAAATAAAATTCAACTACTGCCCTTTGGCTTGCATTAAAAGTGATATTTGGGTGCTTATGGTGACACAGGAATCTAAGACCCATGATCAGTTCTCGATGGTCCCTCTACAAACACAATTGGCCACGTCTGATAGAGGGAAAGTTCCATAATGGATCATCATCCTGCCATGGCATTCTTTACTGATGGAGGCACCATAAAAGACAGCGGATAGACATGGCAGCTACAATCTGTTCCTCCACTGCTGAGGAAAACAGACTTGAGTAACATGGTTTTCTGTTCCTTTCTCAGTTCATGGAAGTCATGAAATTCTTTTCTGTGGTATAAGCCCTTGCCAGTTAGCCGTCTATAAAATATTGCTTTAACATTTGACTTTCTCCACCACCAACTAAAGGACTAACCTACTATTTATAGCATATCACATATAAGTGCTTCATACTATCAGCATAATATTTCACCCTTACTTTGATTCTCACAGACAGTAATGCAGGCAGACAGACAAACAGACAGATCAAAACTTGGATTTCTGTGGCACTGAAAATCTCTCTTTTAAGGCTTTCGATTGCTTAATGTCTTCCAAATCCAGCCTTGCACCCACAGCAAGGTAAGTGTCCTGCGAAATGATCTGTAACCCCGGTAGCATTTTCAAACAAGCATTTAATTTGAAGCAAGGAGAAGATCAGTCCTGTTCAGACCTCTGTGAGGGGCTCATTCTCTGCTTGGGGCAATCTTTGAGGGCATGGAATTCCTGCCTGTTCTTTTTTCTTCCATGACAGGAGTGCCACTCCTCTCTCGGATAGCTGTGCCTTGGGGCTCCAACATTGCCCACACTTGTCTGAGAGGCCGGAGTTATAGAGGATGGATCGTTCTGCCGCTGCGGCTCGTATCTTTAAACCATCTATCTTCATGCTCACTTTATCTAGCCAAAATCTACTTGCACTACTTTCTCCTCCTTGGCTTAGCCTTCCTCTTTTGCCTGTCTCAGTGTTTCTTGCAAGTGTACACCTCCTCTTCGCGCAAGCAGGTCTGGCACTCGACGTGGCAGCACCAGCGTACCTGACAATTGCAGGAGAACGTGACCAGATGCAGAGCTGTGTTATAACCTCGGCCACAGCAAAGGCTGCTGCAGCTCGTGTCCTTTACGCAGGAGCGATCTGCTGTGCCAGGCGAGTAACGTGATGGCCGGCAGAAGCTTGGAGACTCTTCCAGGAACACTAGCTCCGCAGGGTGAGGCCGGGGAGCAGTGTCACCTCGGCGTGCCGGTCCGGCCAGCTCTGTGTCACCGGTGGCTGCGTTAGTTACGCTGAGGACACGCATCGCCGTGTCGTAACGGTACTTGAGCAGCTGGCCTGTGACATAAAACGGCGAGAGCTGTTTCCAGCACGTGCGCACCGCACACGAACCGGAGACGCCGTGACACTTGCAGGTTGTCACCAGTCCATTCTTTACAGCCTAAAGGAGAGAAAAGAGGGAATGAATAAGCTTTTAAGTAAGAGTGGAAAACAGTGGTGTAAAAACAGAAGAGCTGACAGAAGCTGATCAGACCGATTCATTAGTAACAATCTTATCTTTGCTTCCTATCTGACAGAGGTATTTTCCTCTGGGGGTGTGTTCGTGTACACTTCACCACTGTCCTGTTCTACTGTTCTAATTCAGACTTATCATAGTTCAATTGCAGAAGCTTTGTGGAGATTTTGAAAGAAAGCATTTTTTACCATATCACTCCATTCTCGCCTATGAGAAGTTCCATTTTGTTGGAACACAATGTGCCCTCCTGTTTGCTACCACTCTTTATATACAGCTAGTGAAGACCTAAGAAGACCACCTCACTGGTCTGAATCTATGAACATCATGTGGTTTCAGAAGTTCATTTCAGATCAACTTATACATAATAATTAAATACCTTTTTAACCATAACCCCTAATTCTACCCCTATGCCCTGTTGTCAGTTTATTAATTATTCTGTATTTTGAGAGAGATATATCTGAAAGCGCTACCTGTCTGCACACTGGATGGACTATTAAACGACCACATGGTCTAGAATGTGGTCAAGAGTTCACCCAGTAGGTCCTGATGGAATGAGACAATGGGCAGCAAAAGGTCACCTCACCACATACTCAGGGGTTAGTTAAGAATGACCAGGGGCAATACTAGGAGAGGGGGGTGCTCTCATTCCACGTTGTACAGGTATGAATTCCCCCGGAGGGCCTCTCTCCACTTTCTCGCTCAGTCATACAGAGAGATCAGTATAACTGAGAAGGGAGGGTCAGGAGCTTTTAGTTAACCAGCTTGCCTTTGGCCCTAGGTGTTAAGTAAGGAAAAGAGCAGAACTTGAGCCTGAAAGCTTATCTTCTCTAAAGCCTCTTGTATTCCGGCTACAGGCTTGTTATAAAATGCTTGTCTGGTATAATCGCCCCAGTGTGAAGCCTCTAATTTTCACAGGGCCCCCACAGCAAGCCCGGGCCAGAGGAAGAAACACCTGGATCTAGAGAGCCTAACGGTGCTCGCACCACTCACGCTGAAAAAGTGTGCTCCAGGCCGCTGTCAACGAGGGTCGCACCCTTCCATCACGAAGCGGACTTATCCATGAGAGCAGAGTGAGGGAAAACAGGGCCAAAGTCTCTAAAAGGTTCACCCTCAGGCAGGAGCAGATCGAGAAAGCTCCACCAATCATGTCCATTTGCAAAAATTAGGGGGTATTTCAAAAATTGATTTGAGGCGATTAAAAAAAAGAAGCATTTGATTACATTGAACAAGATCATCAGAAATGCAAATGAAAGGCGAAGAAAGTTGGTCGATTATGGGAATGAGTAGTAAGTGATATAATCACGGGGGTGAAAAGAAGCATGTTAAACTGGACGAGAGGTGTGTGGTCACTCAAGACTGCCAAAACACATCGACAAGGTCTCTTTTTCATATTCATTTTGAAATATCCCCTAATTTTTGTAAGCAGTTTATATACAATATATACAGATATGGTCACTTAACATCCATGATATGCTCTGTGAAATTGTACCATATTACCTCATATTATATATATATTTTCAGCAAAAAAACAGCAAAACTTTAAGGTATACTTTTATGTACTAGATATTGAGCAGTATTGCAACATGATAACAACCCTAAACACACCTCCAAGACGACCACCACTTTGCTAAAGAAGCTAAGTGTAAAGCTCAAGCATGTCTACAGACCTAAACCCTATTAAGCATCTGTAAATGAAAGGTGGAGGAGTGCAAGGTCTCTAACATCCACCAGCTCGGTGATGTCATCATGAAGGAGTGGAAGAGGATTCCAGTGGCAATCTGTGAAGCTCTAATGAGCTCCGTGTCCAAGAGAGTTACAGCAGTGCTGGAAATGAATTGTGGCCACATAAAATATTGACATTTGGGCACAATGTGGACATTTTCATAGGGGTGTACTCACTTTTGTTGACACATTTTGTTTATATATTAATGCCTGTGTGTTAAGGTATTATGAGACTACTTTCATTGTATCAAAGTGTCATATCTTCAGTGTTGTCCCATGAAAAGTTATAACAAAATAGTTACAAAAATGTAAACCCCCTTTAGGTACAAAGGCAATGTGACAGAACTGACTTTCAATTCAAGGTAAATACGCTCTTAAATTTAAGATTGACTTACCCAGATGCCAGCGTTTATGTTGTGTGCATCGACCTGTGCCCGCAGGTCTTTGCTGGCCCGTTTCTGGCCCAGGAACTTCTTGAGGAACCTGGTACTGTACTTCAGGTTGTCTCCACACACACCCCACTGCCATGCTTCACGCTGTTGCAGACCCGGCGAATCGTCGCATGTGCAGCGTTCCATACGTCCCGAGCTGCAAGCTTTGGCCAGTGTGTGAGAAAGAGCTGCTGAGGACACCGCCAGGAGGAAAGCTGTCTCCTTGAAAGCTGCCGAGAGTGGTGTATTAGTGTCTCCACCTCATAATATATACACTGCTCACAAAATTTGGGATATTTCTAAAGGAATATGAAGCCATTGATTTTATTTAATTAAACAAGATATTCCGAAAAACAAATGAAAAGTCAAAGAAAGTTGTTTGATTATGCAATCTCAATTATGGTGATTGAGTAGTAAGTGATATATTCATGGGGGTAAACAGAAGCATGTTAAACTGCCCCCACATTGACTGTACAGTAGGGTGTATGGTCACCCGAGAGTATTGAAGCACACAAACAGTGTTGGGGCATGTACAGATTGTTCAGCAGTTCTCAGTCATTTTCCTAACCAGTTAATCCAGGTCCCTGTCATGGGGAAGCTGGTGTCTAACACAGGGCACAAGGCAATAAGAACACTAGACAGGGCGCCAATCACAGAACACATGCACTAACACACACTCACACGCTAAGGGATCTTTGGAAACACCAATTACCTTACACACATGCCTGTATATATACTGTATATATTTAGAAGCTTCAAATTATCTACCCAATCATCCATATCTGTCTGTCTGTCTATCTATCAGGACCCCCAGCCCCATCAGCCCCATATTGTAACCCTGTTGTTTGGTGAGTCAGGGCCTACTGGGCGTGTTTATATCCAATTAATTGCTATTTTGACTACAGTGTTTTTTATCCCCCAGATGAAAGTCAGCCGCCCTTTTCCTCGCGGAACCGGGTGCTCTCGCGTAAGATAAAAATAGCTGAAGAGGCCTCACAAGGCCCCGCCGCATTTCCCCAAGAGCCAGTAATTACCATGCAGACCTGCGGATGGATCTCACATTCCCATCCCGGTGACGAGCTCTTTACGCACACGTCCACTTTAAAATAGCTGGCTTTTAAAACGGGTTAGTAAATGTTAATGCTTCAAAATACTCCCCCTAGAAACGACTGGATTTGGAGGCCAGTAAGAGTTCAAGCAGCTGGCGAGTGTGTTAGAAGTCCGCATCACAGGCCGAGCTTTGCCTTGCATGTGGGTGCGAGCTATAGGACTACTGAAGGCCCACTGAAATCAAATACCCAACAATCATATGCTCAGGGAAAATATAACCTAAACCTACACACAGAGAAATGAGCATTGTCATATAACAGGAGAAGATACAGAACAGATGTTATGGCTTTTATTTATTTTGCATATATGTAAAATGTTTGAATTATACAGTATTATACTTCTACTTACAAATAAATGTTTAGGAACAGTTCACAAAGCGCATTGTAGGGGTGGGTATTGGAAAGGGTGTCACGAAACGATACAATACATCACGATACATGGGCCAAGATATAATATGATCACGTAAATTGCATATAAATTGAGAAATGATGCATTTTGGGATATATTCCGCATAGCTCACCGAAAACATTAAAAGAAATACCAGTTACGGTGAACAATCTGAGTCTCTTAATACAGCACATCTTATTGACAAGTCAGTCAAAGAGTCAAAACCCTATACTGCGACATCTACAGGTGTGAAGATTGTATTACACACAATTAAAAATGTGTTTTCCTACCTTAAAAACAATTGAAAATGTGTTATCCTACCTTAAAAACAGATTTTTTGGGCGGCAAATTGATGTAGCATAGTGCAAAATTAAATATTGTGATATATATCTGTAGCACAGGCCTAGTCCTGTTCTTGTGATATAACTCTATAAATATGGTTAGACCACTGCGTTAATATACTGTACACTTAACTCTTTAATATGCATAGGCACCAGTATATTATATGGATGGATAGACAGACATACAGACAGATAGACAGACAGACATATCACGAACGGACAGAGAGAGACGAAACAGAAAGAGAGAAGCATTCAGATAGCGTAACCCTTCCAAGAAGGGGGAGCAAACAAGAGTTTTTAAATCATTATATAAATACTTTTTTCATGAACAAAGTAAAATCAAAAATATCATACAATTCAAAATGCTACTCCCTGTTTTCTTGGTTGCTATAGGATCCAAATCTGACTGAATGTGGTACTAACCAATCAAAACAAAACAACTCATGTACGTGCGTGCCCCTTCTGACGATATTTTGAAGGGTTTGGTAATGTGAGCCTATTAATAAACAGACAAGAAATCCAGCCTATCAGATTTAAGATCTTCACTATAGGGGCATACCTATAGAGGTCTAACCCCTTATCTGCATACATAAGAAGGTGCTATGCATTTTTAACTCAGAAATAGATAAGATAACTCTGTTATACCCTACTTTCTGAATCAGAAAAGATTTCACTCTTTGGAAAAGTCACCCTTATAGCAAGGTGATTATAATGGTCAAGCCTAGACAGGGTGTCCTGTGATGCCAGTTAGGCGCTTGACACATTATGACTTTGTGCTGGATTAAGTCGGTATGGAAAGTGAGTGAGAGAGCGAGTTGCCTTTTAACTAAAACATGAGCACTTGACAGCGGAATCATGGCAACTGGAAGGTTTTGAACCCTCAGCCAACCTCGATATTCCCTTAATAACCACTGGGTACTTATGCAAACGCAACCCGTATTCACATATGATTTTAGAATCAGTGCTTCTGAAAGGCATTATAAATATCATACATAGAGTAGTGAGTGGAGCAACAGGGGCGTGTTTTGTGTGTTACAGTAATCTCTACATGCTTTACACTGCGTTCATGCCTTCAAGTTCCAACATCCATTGTCTGCATGTTACATAACTAATGTGTGTCAGTGCTTTGTTACTCTATTTGACTTGACTTGTACTAACATGACTCCAGACATACACTATACATGCATGACCTCACACCTCCATCATTTCTTGAGGGGAAAACATCAGACCTACCTCTTTTTAGGAGGCTTCCCCGGCCATCCATGCTGCAGTTCCAGCGCTCATTGCGGAACTGGTAACGGCACTCCAGTAGGCTGAGGTGCACAGACTCCCGCAGCGTCTCCGCCAGCCCTGGCTCGCGCCTGCACGCGCGCTTCTGGCGCCGCGTCAGCTGCATCTGCTCGCACTGCTTCAGGTGCGCTTTTCCTCCTGCAGGTTCACTTGTGTAAGGGCTTGGTAGGAAAGCCAAGGGCTCACGGCCGGTCAGACTGTAACAGCAACAACAACAATGAAGTATTCAGACAGGTGCAAGTCCATCCCAAGATTATTATGCATCAATCTCGGCGCCATAACAAATGCCACAAGTTTGCTTTGGCTGCACGATGACAGAACTTTCTAGATCGGCGTGGTCGACAGGCTCAAGTTGGTAAATGATTTGCATGCTTTACCTACACGTCCATTGTTACTTTGAATGTATTTGAATACATGATATAGGCCTATGAGTTGCGTTTACACACATATTATAGGTCAGTAAGTGAGTCTAGACTGATCTGCAGCGTAAAGCTGATGTTGCGGGCATGCTATGTTACGAGTGTGTTGTGTATGTTTGGCATGAGTGGATCAGACACAGCAGTGCTTCCGGAGTTTTTAAACACCTCATTGTCACTGCTGAGCTGAAAATAGTCCACCAATAGTCCAGCCACCAGCATCTGGTATGCAGCATCCTTTGAGCACTCATGAAGGATTAGAGGATGACGAACACAAACTGCAACAACAGATGTGCCACTGTCTCTGATTTTACATCTAAAAAGTGGAGCAATATATTAGATTTGTCTAACAGAGTGCACAGTAAATGATCACAGTGTTTAAAAACTCCTGCAGCACTGCTGTTTCTGATACAATCGTTTCTGCACACAGTATTATACCACCAGAATGTCAGTGCCACTGCAGTGCAGAGAATGATCCACCAAAGAAATATTACCTGATCTGTGCTGGTTCTGTTGGGGTCCTGACCATTAGATAACAAGGTAAAGGGGACTAACAAAGAATGTGGAGAAAAAACAAACTTCAGTCTGCAGTTTTAGAACTACGAAATGTTTCTGTACAGTCAGTGGAACCTATAAAATTGGCAGTTACTGTAGAAAGAGGAGGCAAACCTAATAAATTGATCGGTGAGCGTCTATGGTTAAGTATTATAACTAGTATATTCTGTTGTTAGATAGAAGGGACTGATCAAGTTGCGCTGACTTCGCAAAAAAATCGAAGAAATCGAGAGTGGGGACGCTGTAGCCCCGTCTGGCTACAGACTGCTTAATTCTTGACTGATTTTAACGCTTAAAACAAACAATAAAACAAACAATGTGCTCCAGACATTTAGCTGCGAATGAAAGCGTTTACGCATCTCATCCCTAGCGAAGTTGGACATGGTAAGGGATGTTTGTTCAGGCAAGGCTTGGAATTTTCAAATCCAACAATCACTTGCCAACTGACTAGACCAAAATGAAACTCATCAAGAATTTGCAAGATCCATCATGTCACAAAAAAGCCAGTGCAGTAAAAAAAAAACAATAGCTAGTATATATACATTTTTGGTGCACAAAGTTTGGCTTTGACTCTGAACCAGCAAAGACGTATCGATTTAACTTTAAAGATACAAACTTTACTTTTGTTGATCTTTTAGAACAGAATAATGCTTACAATATACGTTAGTAGGATATCATACTCTAGGTCTGAGCTTTGCACGTACATTCACTTCACCCAACGTGTTCACCTGCACCCGGGTCCAACGGTATCGCGCGACCTTGGAATTATTTCGTTTTTTTAAACGGTTAGTTTTAACGGATTTATGAACTTATATGTACTTATACAAGTATATCTAAGTACATCTAAGTACATATAGGGTATATACTTATTAGTACTACAAGTCAGTTGGGTCATCACAAGGTGGAAACCACACATAGCGCTTGTATCATGTCTCTGCTACTACTCACCCTATCCCTAACCCTGCTGCTACTACTACTA
>JAUZST010003400.1:0-17191 GCA_034779995.1 Parotocinclus haroldoi | reverse complement strand
CGAATAAAATATTGACATTTGCCATCTCCACATCATTGCATTCAGTTTTTATTCACAATTTGTTTAGTGTCTCAACTGTTTTAGAATCCGCTTCTTTAAATTTATTCTATATAGGGACTCTGCCTTTTAATTTGGTTATTCTATTGTGCAGCATTTTGGTTGACACTCGCTGTCTTTGGAAATGTGCTATATAAATAAAGTTGTTTTGTCTGTCTAAAGCATGCAGTACAAAAAGGGCTGGGTCGTTTGATTTCATGATTTTTGAGTTGTTAGGCACGAGATGGCCAAAAATATTTTCACAGACATCGATAATGGGAGTTTCATTGAATTTAAGTATATGTGTGTAATAGGATGCCTGCCATTCTGGATGGAGATGAGGAGGTAAGGCGGTGGTTGGATTTTGGAGAGGTGCGTTCACTGGAGGCTATGACGTTGCTTCAGTCCAAGTCCTGCCTGGTCTTTCACCCTGTCTCCTCCCTCGTTAACAACTCCCGTAACAACTCACCTGAGTGCCTGCAGCCCATTGATCTGACCGCCAAGAAGGTGCTTCATTCACATAAAACTCTGGCCCATTGGATATTTAAAATTTTTCAGACCATTAGAGATGGCTGTGTTAAAATCACAGTACATCATTGGTTTATTAAATACTCAGACCAGCTTTTCTAGCACCAATAAACATGCGCCATTCAATGCAGCCTTTCTTCCACATTCTGATGCCCGCTTTGACCTTCATCGGGTCTCTCAGGTTTCAGCGATTACTTTACAAATCTAGTTCATTTGGACCATCTTGAGAGCAGGTTAAACATCGCAGAAAACTCCCAAAAACCGAGCTTGAGCCTGTTGAAGGCACAATATACAAGCACACGCCCAGGATAGTTCCACTTAATTTTGAGCCTGATAAAGCATTCATGTGTTTTTTCCATGTTTAAACTCCCTACTTATCCTGGCCAGGGTCCTGGAGTGTGTGTCTGGAGTCTATCCTGGAATTCACAGAGGATATTCTCATAATGTTGGAAATTATGTGACAGGGGAATTGATATTGTAATATGATTCGATTTTTTTCTGGAACCGTTTAGGCTGTGCCGGCATCGGGCAGCAGCAAGTCGATGATGAACTGGCTGAAAAGTGGCTCGCCCAAGAAAAGGAAAGAACGTGACGATGACGACAAACCTAAATTACCTGAAGGAAAGCCTGCTGCAGACAAACAGAAGCCTGCTGGTCTGCTGCAGGATTGGCTACTGGGAAACAGTCCTAGTAAGAGACCAAAAACATAAAAGCATCTAAGCAGTTTGTTTGTATTGTTGACACATTTCTAAACAAGGTTTTCAATGTTCTTGTCACAATTTTCAGTCTCTGTACATTCCACATACTATAATCTGTTTTTCCATGGTATGCATGATATATGGAAACATCCACAGATCAAGCACACAATACTGTGCTTTGCTTGCCACGAAAAATAAATCTCTATATAGCCTATACAGTCGCCACAACTATCGGCAGCTCTGGTGAGTAAAGTTTAATTATTAGAAATAGGAGAAAAACCAAACTTTGAAAAGAAGGACATTTATGCTGCTAAGGGCAAAATACTTCAAATCAATCAAACTCACTGGTCACTTTATTAGGTACACCTCCTTGTTTCTACACTCACTGACCATTTTATCAGTTCCACTTACCATACAGAAGCACTTTTGTTCTGTAGCGCTTCTGTTTCTGTACTCTAATAAGCAGACAGTGACTCTGATGTGGTGGTGGTGTTAGTGTGTGTTGTGCTGGTACGAGTGACTGTGACAACATTGCTTCT
This sequence comes from Parotocinclus haroldoi, assembly GCA_034779995.1. Lineage (NCBI taxonomy): Eukaryota > Metazoa > Chordata > Actinopteri > Siluriformes > Loricariidae > Parotocinclus > Parotocinclus haroldoi. The sequence continues at coordinate 15,390 of JAUZST010003400.1, read as the reverse complement.
GGAGTTTTAAAACTCCTCATTGTCACTGCTTGGCTGTAAACAGGCGAATAACCAAAATGTATAGCCACCAGCATCCCGTAGGCACTGTCCCCTGAGCACTGACTACTACAAACTGACACAAGGTGGAGGTGTCTAATTGAGAGCACACATTGAGTGTACAGTGTTTTGTTCAGAAACCAGCACAACATATAGTAACATGCCACCAGAACGTCAGTGTCACAGCAGTGCTGAGAATGATCACCACTCGGACACTTGAGGCAAGAAGGCAGGGTCTGACCATTGGAGAACAGACTAAAGGAGACCAACACTTTTACACCAGATTTTTTCCACGATTTGCATTGTTGTAGAAATAAAGTGATGTTCAAGCCATTTATTCAACAAGGTTTGTTTTATTTTTATTACTTTGAAATACATTTACTTTCAAACAACATATATGCTGCGTTGTAATAAATGTTTCATTATATGTCATGATGAACGCTTCAGATTACTCCACGATTCTGTAGTTTTGTTTCTTCGTTTTTCAGGTCAGTTAATAATAATACTACTAATAATAATAAATGGTAAGAAGTCATACATAAACACAGAATAGAATCTAAAGATATTTAATGCTTATTTTCCATCTCGGGCTGCTTGCAAACGGAGCCAGACGTGTTCAATAAGCCTAAAGACCCGACTCGGTACTGTTTGGAGAATCGCGGTGCTTTGGGTGCATTCACAAGAGCTTTTTTGGCAGAAAGACGGTTAGGTGTGCTGATGAACAACAAGCAGCGTCGTCATTCAGTGAAGTGAAGCAAAGCCGCACATTAAACGGTATGCATTTAAAAGGTGGCCTCAGTCTGTGGGGAGAGAGAGGTGGAGAACAGCTGCTTGATCCAGCCTTACAAACAGTACAAAGTGTATTTGAGACATCACACGTTACGTGCTAAGGAAACTAATTTACCATGAATATTAAATAACCAACGTTATCTTCTTCTGCATCTTGTGAAGGCATCCTTAAAAATGGTTGACCAGCTTTAAGCCTTTGCTATAGCGCTGATTTCAGTGACTGATATTCATGATTCACTGATATATGTCCCCGACTACATGATTGCTTATAGCTGAAGTGAATAGCATGCTTTTCTGGGGTCAGACGGGGCTGTATGTGAATCCTCTCCTCGGACCGGTTCGAGAGAGCAGACAGTCAACTTACCACACAGAGCTTTAATACAATGATATATTACACTGCCCCACTGATCTGCAGTCACATCTTACAGGTTCCAGTTACACGGTGGCTTCATATAAAAATGAGCGTCTGTGTATGCGTGCTTTAAGGGATGTGAAGGGTGTTTTAATTAAAAGAGCCAAGAGCTACCGGGTCCTGAAACCACTAGTGCACCGCAACATTCTCCTATGATTTTCTCTGTGTGAGTGTGTGTGGGTTGTGTGTCTGTCTCTGTGTGTGGTGAGTGCAGGCTGTTTAGGGTGTATACTCTACAAGAGGAAGCCTGCCTGTCCGATGAAGGCCAGTGATTACATACGTGGAGAGACAGTACAGAGAGAGAGAAATATAAGGGAAATGGATGTGAAGAGGGACTTGGGTGAAAGGAACAAGGCCAGAGAGAATAAGGGTGATCAGTAGCGCCCTCTGAAGGTCTTCAGCAGCTGCAGCTATCCGGTGAAGTTTTGGCTCGATCGTTCCTGTCCAACTTGATCGGCTCTGGAAACTCATTATACAGCTCCACCTCGGTTTCCTGCCAGAACAGCAGCAGAACAGAGTAAGAGTTTAGCTCGTTTGTAGGTAAATTTTTTTATGCATCAGGGCTGACATGTTACAGCATTCATATTTTAATGCATAATCACAGTTTCACTCTGAGGTATCTGTAGTTATGGGTGGTGTCCAAAACGGTAATCATTAGTCAATATATTCTACATACGTGAGGGGCTCTGGTAAAAGCAAAGCACTTCTCGGCAGGGCACACAACAAGCCACGGCCAGTTGAAAAAAACAAAACAAAACAAACAATACCCTTTCAAAACTGAGATCACCGAAATGTTTTTTTTTCCCTCCAAAAGTCTCACTTTTGAAACAACACAAATACTCTTCAGCCTCAACCGGTTACATCTCAACACCTGCCCCGGCTAGAAGCGCTTGCACCTGATATATTAAAGTGCATCCAAACAGCCTATCCACTGATGGTATGGCCAATCTCCGAAGTCCATAATGGTCCATAATGGTGCTAGGTAGAAAAGCACTCCAGGGCATGATTAGTTACAGCTAAGTGCAGTTTAGTTCAAGTCCATTTACTGCCATACTTTTAAGTGAAATTAATCCACAGAAGCAACAGGAAACCCTTGCAGACACGAGAACATGCCAAACTCCAGTGGTTACTGCATAAATTGGGTCCTATGCCATGCTAGTTCCTTTCCCATGATTTTTGACACGTCAGTGTAATGAGAAGACATCTCAAATGTCGTCCCAGATGTCAAAATATAGAGGCGAAATAAATAGATAAACATGAGCGTTTTTTGGTCCATCTACTGAATTAGGTACAATGGTATACTCAAAAGTTCGGGAGAAATGGTGTGTTCTTGGTACTTCTGCATAATCTCAGAACCAGATCAGAAGATTAAGGCGGATGAAGTGTGTACCTGTTTGAGTGCGTTGCGTGCAATGGTCTGGAAAGCCTGTTCTACGTTGATAGCCTCCTTGGCACTGGTCTCAAAGTACGGGATGTTGTTCTTGCTCTGGCACCAGGCTTGTGCTCGCTTGGTGGTCACCTGAGACAGAAAATGGAGAAAAAGAAATGGACTGGTTCTTTCCTTCAATCTCTGACAATCTGTCTCTCACCACGCAGTTTTATTAGGAAGACCTGTACAGCTACTCATTCATGCAAACTAATCAGATAAATCGTGTGGCATAAAGACCTGCAGATACAACCAGCAGTTTCAGGTAACATTGACCTCATTCATCAAAATGGGAAAAAAACAATAGGCATTTTTGCACTGGAGGAACTTTTTCATAATTCTTAGACTGTGTCCAATCTCTTATGTGTTTGTACGGCAGGGAGTGGGAAAAATTGTTATTTTAAAACTGTAAAAGGACTAATTTTAGCTTCATAATATTACATGAAACTAAAACTGTATAATAATAATTTTCCTTAGCGAATATGAAACGGGTGACCCAAGTGATTAGTTCACTCATAGGAGTAACTCAAGACTCAAGAGTATGGTATAGTGATTGGTCCAGATCAAAGGACCTTGTTGATATAGAGTTTTGCACTGGTTACATCACACTGTGTTCATACTGGTGGTGTAAATGCAAAAAAAGGCCCTGGAACAATTGTAGTTCTACTAGAATAAACAACTGCAATACTCACTCATTCTCTTTGTGATATTTAATATTTCATTTATTACATAAACATACTATGCTGTCCATAATATTGTATCCTTGTTCATTTATCACAGTCTATATATACATTCCATTTCATTTTGAAGTACCCACTAATTTTGTAAGAAGTATATGTTATGTAAAGTAAAAAATAATAAATATGTTCTCTTTTTTTAATTTTCCATTTAGCTATTACTATAAACACAATAATTTGATCATTTAATTTAATTCTTGATTAAGCCCCATCTCAAGGTGGTTGGTTTGGGGCTTTGGGCTGAGATATTTGTAAAGCTGCTCTTAGTATGCTCGTAATGTTCTGTTGCAAAAACTGTTAAAGAAATGAATTATACTTCACTTAACTTGATTTGGAGCTTGGTTGGTGACAGTGCTAACCACTACATTACTGCACTAACCAGTGCTAATGCCTTTTATGCTAGTTATTGGTGGAAGGTGTCCCAACACGTTGCACATCACATCCTGCTGATTTTATAGGACTGCATATCTAAAGATTTGTCTAGACTTGTGTCAGAACTGGACTCTGGAGCATTAATAAAACCGGTTGTTTTATATCACATGGGTGCAAGCACTGTGGGAACAGGTTAAACTGGCGGAGTGAGTGTGATCCTCTGAGCAATGTTTTGGTGGGGAAATCTAGGTCTAGGCATGTGGGCGTCGTTTTGACACACGATCCATTCTGTGATTCTATAATTTGGTTGGTTGTTAATGTCATGGGCGGCACACAGCCCCCGAGATCCTAATCCTGGGCTCCGACTGTGTGGAGTTTACATGTTCTCCCCATGTCTGCATTGGATTTTCCGGATACCACATTCCAAAGACATTTCTGTTAGGGTTAACTGGTTTCCAAAGTGCTCCTTAGTCTGTGAATGTGTGGGTTTGAACCCATTGATGATTGGTTGGCACCCTGTCTTGTGCCTTAGACTTCAACTCCCTCGCGACCCTGACTATGATGAGCAAATAAGACAATGAATGAATGTGAATGTCACACTGTTATGTTCATGTACACAGTAATTTTTGAATTTGAAAAAAGCATAACCACTGTGCAATGCTCTACAGTCTGTAATCATGTGTGCTGTTTAGTCTTGACGCTTGGAAAAATTAACTGAAAGTTTGCCTTTTTTAAATACTCGACTGGGAGTATGCAGTATGCATCTTCACATCATACCCAGGACCAGCACCTACCTGCCTGTTTTCCAGGTCGATTTTGTTGCCGAGCACAACGAAGGGGAAGTTCTCAGGGTCACGGGGGCTGGCCTGGATCAGAAATTCGTCCCTCCAACTGTCCAGTGTTTTGAAGGTGTTCGGTGCTGTGACATCAAAGACGAGAACGCAGCAGTCAGCGCCTCGGTAGAATGCCACACCTAGAGACTGGAACCGCTCCTGGCCTGCCGTGTCCCAAATCTACAATCACAAGACATTACATTAGGACTTCAAATCACCCAGGTAAATCAACAGTGTTCACACTACATGTTGGGTATCTAAACCCAGGTTCCTTATCGGTTCCTACTATCATATTTTTGCTTCAAATAAATACAAAAATATATCTATAAAATCTATTTAAAAAATGCAGGAATCTATCTGCCAGCACTGTGTGCATTATATGATCACATACGTTTTGTTGTTATACGCTTCTGTTGCACATTAGCAGTAGATGGATGCTCAAAAGTTTGGCTCCACTTTTGAGAGAAAATGAAAAGGCTAAATGTGTGGAAAGTTCATATATTATAAAGTAGGTTGCACCTCCCACCTACAAACATGTAAGGAACCAGCATGGTGTTAAGCTTCAGCATTGTGCTGTGTTCAACATAAAAATGATTACGTTCCCTTTCGGACCTCATTTGTAATTTTAGTAGCAGAGATTACGTATGACAGTAGCAACTGAGAGAAGTTTGTGGTTTGTTTGGTGTGCTAAGTCACTGCTTTAGTACATTAAGCCATGTTAAGCTTTTTTATTTGTAATAGGTTTAAAATAGAAGAAAAATTGAACAACGTTTACTGTTGAAGTTGAAATATTAAGATCTTTATATCTAAACATTTTTTACCATATTGGGATAAGACTCATTAAAAATCCTGGATCAAAAAGCACAATCAAAAAAACACAAACAACACATTTAACTACAAAATCTGACTTAATAATAGAGTTAAGCTTCAAGCAGTCGGTTGGATATTTGAAAATGTGAATAATACAGAACCTTATGTAGAATATTTACTTGATCTAATCACTACTATGTTACTAACTGCAGATGGCATGTACAGCCAGAATACACTGGACAAACAGATGATTTATGTCCTGAGAAGGAATGTTTGAGAGGATTTTGTCACACTACTCAGAATGGTATGCAATCTAAACCTAATGACTAGTTTATTTCTATTATTTTTCATGTAATATTTTTTAACTGAAAGCATAATAAAAATAACTGAAACCACAGATAGGGAACTGCATGGAGCACTAAATTCAACTTATAATTGCAAAAACAATAAAAAAAAAATAATTTGAGGCAAACTCTCCGAGATGTGTTTGTTGCTAGGGCCATGTGAAGCATTTGCTCCAGCTCTAATCTGTAATGCTATTACCTGGAGATTTCTTAGGCTAATAGAAACATTACTAAAGAAAAATGTATGGATGGACCCAGGATGGAAAACTGAAAATAGAAAATTCACAATAAAACGAATTTTCGACAAGCAAGAGCCAATGTTTGTGACAAAACTGTAAGACACTGGCAGATTGAAATCTAATTTACATGTAGAAAAGGTGAATGAAAACAAGCACCAACCCCTAAACAGAAGCAAATGAGGTAACAGTGGGCTAAAGAGAAGAAATCATATAGTGTGGATGACTGGACAAATGCCAAATCTGCCTTTCCCAATGATATTCTGGAACTTTTATCTAGGGCTGTTCTAATGAAACATATAATAATGACAACCTGAATAAAATACATTTCCTCACAAACACTTTTCTTATTCCACTGATTCCACACACGTTCCTTAAAGAAAGGTATATCAATTTAATGACATGGTCAGCAAACAGTCTGGATCTAAATCTGATTCACAAACAAAAAACTACAACAAAATTGTCTATGACAAGGCTTAGTTTTCTAAAGCTGATGTGATCAGACATTACACAAAATCACTTTTCTGTATCTGGTAATAAGTACAGAGCTATCAGTGGATCTTTGAGGTACTGATATGGGATGTCTTTGGTATTTTGGTTTCAACCATCAAATGGACAGTACAGCACAATGGTTTATACTCTGTACTACTAACCCGAAGGTTGAGAGTTCAAACTCTGGCTGCTCTAATCTGCCACGATTGCACAAGCCTCTTAAACTTTAACTGCTTTACTTTCAAAGGGATTCCTACATTTTTAAAACACCTTGTATACACATCATCCCATGTCATAAAGCACTAAATTAATATGATTTTTATACAGTCGAATCCGGTTAATTGAACCACCGGTTAATAGGACCAGCTGCTTATTCGGACCGAAAACCGAAAGTACCAAAACAAATCCTGTTATATACGGGTAATGTTATTCACTTATTTGGACCAAAATTCCGCTTAACCGGACCAAAAACGTGAGAGCGAATAAGAAAAATAAGCCACAAGTCGCCACTTGGAGCGGATGCAAAGCGGGTCAGCGAGATATGGGAGGATTTTTGGGATCCCCGGGAGAATTGATGCTTTTATTAAAGGTCAGGAAATCCGAAAAGTTGTGTTGACAAGAGCAAAACCAGCGGGAGGTGACCACGCCCACCACTTTCTTGATTTTGTTCAAGTGCAGTCCGTCAAGAGAAGGTATCAGATCACACTGGATAAGTTCTTCAAACGTTGACTGGAATTTAGTAAGAACTTGTTATTTACAGTGTTATTACTTCCCATGCTGAGTATTTATACATTGTGTTGTAGATCGTTTATAAAAACTTGTTTGCAAATTTATTTTTCTATGAACAAAGTTTGTAAGCAACAGTAGTTTTTGTTTGTACGTTCGCTATACGTGTAAATCACACAATAAAGGTTTAATAAACATTTAACATGTTACCTAAATTATAGCACGTCCCGTCTTGTAATATAGAGCATCTTCGTTTAATCGGACCAGCCGGTTAATTAGGACCAAAATGATTGCATCCCGATGTGGTCCAATTAATCGGATTTGACTCTATACACCTGTGATGGGATTCTAGAATGTTGTTTATCTGATGTTAACTAATTACATATTAGGACATGTCTGTTGAAATGCTGCACCAACTATGGGTGGGCTGGGACCAAGGTTGAGGTCTTTGCCCAGCCAGGGACCTCAGTGATCTGAAGGGCATCAGATGATGGGTCTCACTGTAGCCAAAACGGAATGTGCTGATTATTGTAGCTTAATTACAGTCAATGACCCGGCAGGGACCTCTGTGCCATGTCTGGTACTTTGGGGCATTGTCAGGAAATGTCCCTTGAAATTCCATACAGGTAGCGGGTGGGCTGGGACCAAGTTTGGTATCTTTTGGCATCTTTGCCCAGACACTTTAGAGATTCCAACTGACCTGACACTTCACATACCAGGACCATACAACATCTGCAACTCCAGTAGCCAGGCCAGGAATCAGGCCCAGTTGTGAGGCAAGAGGCAACAATTTTACCACCATGACACAAATGAGCAAGCCAGAATGAATCACCAATCAATAGATAGGGTTGTCGAGGTGAGAAACCATTCAGAACACATATCTACGTCTGTTATAGTGTGATCATTATTTTATATATGGCTCATGGATCTCCTAGTCGTAATTTACTCTAATCAGTTACACAATTAGATCCAAAAATAAGTTTCTAGTGTAACTGCTCAAAGAGACCAATAAAGAAAGTGGTTTCAGGGTTAAATTAAGGTCCAGCAAAATAAGCAGTAGGTAAAAAAAATTAGACAGGAAAATGTATAGGTAGAGGTAGGAAACCATTCCAAACTCTTTTCACGTTTGCTATTTTCCTAATCGTTATAGCATGTTAGGGGATTAAGATATGCCATATGCAGGAATTCAGATACAGTATTGATAGCGAGAAAAATGCAATTATAATGCTGCGTGAAGAGGTATGAAGACAGCAAGAGAATCAGGCTTTTGGATCACCATGGGAAGTGAATCCAATCACCTGGGTGCAGTACAGAGATAAGCCTTGAAGCTTGTTTTCCAGGTGTCTTGAGGGATTGGTCCAGTGAAACCATAATTGAGTCTCAAGTGGTACAAGGTACAGAGTAGGATTAACTAGTGCCTTCAGTCTGTACCGGACTGATCTGTCAAACATAGAGGTTAAGATATACACGCTTGGTCTAGGCAGACATGCTTTCTAGCAGCCAGCTGAAATAGCTCGGCAAATAATAGCCTGCCAACAAATTCCCAAAGTAACGTTCACTCTTATTTTCTTTAAGTAAAGAAAGAGTTTCCCCAAAGGCAACCCACAGCATGTTTGTATTACACTGTTAAAGTGGCTACAGTTCATAAAGTCCTGTGCAAAAGTTTAAAAACCCCTCGTCAACACACTGGCCAAAAGTCTTAGACCGCCATGTGAACTGTTGTTATAGCAAATGATTTCATTACCATGTATAATTATTTTTCAGTATCTCTATTAGAATTAAATCCTAAAATACAGGAAAATGGTATGCAGTATTATCAAATAGAAAAATAACCCATGAGAGCAGTTCTGTATTTGGTGTGACCTCTCCTAACAATATCTTCCCTTTCCACCCCTTTCCCCCTCTGAAAAAAGTAGTTTCTTGGCTTTCTTGGCTGATTTCATTCCTGATCAGGCTTCTTCAGACTAGAAGGGTCACCTTGCCATCTTAATGGATCTGCCAGATGTTGCTATTGTGTAAGGGGAGGTCATATTAATTATTTTTTTTACTCCTGTATTTTTTATGGTTGTATTCGAATAAAGAGGCAGAGAAAGAATTCTATATGGTCACCGTATATTTCATCTAATGGTGGCTAAAATTGTTTGCTGCACGACGTCAGCTTTTTCAGTCACCAATCTTCCCGTCCCAATTTGCTGTAGCCAATTTGTCAAGCACACGCGCGCGTTTTCTAGTTCGATTGGTCACTGATACAAATGAATAAAATGGCTTCCCTGAATCCTTGAGTTTTTTGCTACATAATTCGACTGCGGGTTGTTCGGTGGCTGATAAGGTTAATTTCACTCAGTTAAACAAAGGGAAATTACAAAATCAACAAACGTTGCGATTCGATTCCGGATAATGCCAGGATTTAGGACATCAGTGTGTTACGGTTGCCAGCTTTGTTTTCTTTTTCAGCATTTCTTGAATTCCCCATGGGGAAAACAGATCTGTTGGAGAGAGATCCTTTCTAACTTCATATTGTATAGCACAGGGTGAGTAAAAAGCCACAGGACAGTGGACACTGGGTGCTGCATTGTGGATTGTGGAGGTTTCTTCAGCATTAGCCATGTTCAGATGATCACTACATGGCTTGTTGTCCACTGTCACAGTCTCTGAATTTGGCTATGAGGGACCAGGCCTCTTACAGTGCTAGGTAAAATGTGTGGTCTTTCTGGGTGTCGGTTGTTGAAGTCTGTGGCTATGATATGGCAACTTTATTCCCCAGACATCAGAATTGTCCAATGATCCCATCTTCAGTCACCTGTTACAAACAACAAACGTTGATTATGGTGCAAATGTGATTGGGGCAATCGATTTCTGAGACAATTCTGGACTTCTTTGATGTGTTACATGACCACATTTTAGAGGCAACACTTAAACTTGATCCAATATGGCAGTTTTCGAGATGGCTACAATGTTTCGGATATAGCCTAAAAGATTGGCCCCGTCACTCATTACTTGCTCCGGTATTCAAATATGTCATTTTCCTGTTTTGTTTTTTTTAAATAAATGGGTGTCCTGTAACTTTTGACCCTGTAGCTAAGTTTTGTATTGGCAATAATTGGATGCCTTTAGCTGCATTAAAAAGATGTTTCATTAGTGTATGCAGAGCATGTACAAAAAGCACATTAGACTCCTGTTTCTGCTGTGAGCTGCTTTATTAGGTATTTCAGCCACCGTGTGTCATGCCTGTGCAGATGAAGGAGAAAGGAAAGGTCGTTTTGTTCTCTCTTAATTGTTTAAAATCATTGATTTCTATTCCTGCCAAATATATTTCTCACACGTCCTTTCTCACTCCTGGTGAGTTTTCCAATTCTGTTCTAAAAGTCAGCCCACACAGCTGAGTTTTTCCATTTCTGAAATGTTATAGGTTCATGCTGCTCAGGCACATGAGTGTGTTTGTGGGTTTGTGTGTTGTGGACCAGCATCGACCTATGGGGAGATGTTCCCTCAGATACAGACATCTCCTACCATAGTAGCTCCTGCATGGTATGGCATGGATATGCACCAGGTACGAACACAGAACACGAACACAGAACTGGACTATATACCTGACCTGGGAACTTCTCCCTGTTGGAAAATAGAACTGGAACTGGATACTGCCCTGTAGAACATAAAGAGGAACTGCTGTCAGGTGGGACCAAGCCTTTAACATAGATGATGCTCAATCCGGCCGATAAGCTTCACCAGGCAGATTACAAACCAGTGGATCTCAGTTGGTGGAGCCCCAGTTCACATGCTGAGTCTCCCTGTTTCTGTGATCAGTCTATGTAAATGGACCAAGGACCTGCTTCATGGGTGTGATAGACTGTAGTATTAAAAGTGGAGCATGTAAGTACTTGACTGGTCCATTCTAGTGGGTGCTCATTACCGTGCCAACATCCTGACCAGCAGACACACCCAAAGTTTCAAAACCCTAAACGTTGCCATGCATCTCTATTCCATGATGGGCTCCTCCCAGCAGCAATGCACAACCCCGTTTTGCTCCTGGAGGCAGTCCCATAGAGGGCGCTATCGGGCTTAAGGTCAGACCATGAGCTGTCACTGCTGACCATTCTGGCTTTCGTCCCTCCACAAGCCGCTGCTGAAGCAGAGAAAGCTCTTTGTCTTGTTTCTATGCATGCCTATCAGTTTATAGCATAGCACACCTCTCCAATGGACCCTGCGCTGCTGCCAACCACTCACAGTGATGGTGCGCAAATGTGCCTGGCAGCTGTGACAGAGCCTTTAAAGACTGGAGCCCAGGGAAACCCCAGGCCCTTCCAGTTCATGGAATCACATCAATCAGATTATTTAAGCGTGAATGGTGTGCTGCAGAGGTATTGCTTAAAGTGCCTTCCACTATGGCAAAGAACTTGTGTTACACAACACAGTATAGCGCCTGCACTCAAATAAGCACTCACTCACTTGTTATCGTTCTTTGTGTGACAGGACCACCCCAATTCCCACATTACAGCCAGAGTAGTAGAAGTGCCTTCTTTGTAACTGATTATAGTCAATAGAGTCAAGTTTCTGATTATCCTGTGCTACTCTTCTGACAAAGCTTGTGCAACCTGGAACCCTTGTGGAACCTGGAACCCTTGTGGAACCTGGAACCCTTGTGGAACTTGGTAGCACTGTGGAACCTGGAACCCTTGTGGAACCTGGAAGTATTGTATAACCTGGAACCCTTGTGGAACCTAAAAGCATTGTGGAACCTGGAAACCTTGGGGAACCTGGAAGCACTGTGGAACCTGGAACCCTTGTGGAACCTGGAAGCATTGTATAACCTGGAACCCTTGTGGAACCTAAAAGCATTGTGGAACCTGGAAATCTTGGGGAACCTGGAAGCACTGAGGAACCTGGAACCCTTGGGGAACCTGGAAGCATTGCGGAACCTGGAAACCTTGTGGAACCTGGAAACCGTGTGGAACCTGGAACCCTTGTGGAACCTGGAAGCACTGTGGAACCTGGAAACCTTGTGGAACCTAGAAGCATTGTGGAACCTGGAACTCTTGTGGAACCTGGAAGCTTTGTGGAACCTGGAAGCATTTTGGAACCTGGAACCCTTGTGGAACCTGGAAACCTTGTGGAACCTGGAAGCTTTGTGGAACCTGGAAACCTTGTGGTTTATACTGCTTATACAGTTTATACTGCTCACAAGTTTTAAAATAAAACATCCCCTAATTTTTGGCTAAAAGTGCATTTTACCTACAACTTTCTACACACATACGGGCAGTACGGTTGCACAAGCAGTTGGCACTAAACACACAGCTTCATAAATCCACAGTACCACCCTGACCTTGTACTGTGTCAGAGTGGAGTCTGCATGTCTTCCCTGTGTCTGCATGGGTTTATTATGGCTACTTCAGAGTCTTCCACCATTTCAAACACATGTGTTAGGTTAACAGGTTGCTCTAAATAGCCCCAGTGCAAATGTATCTTCCTAATATCGACACAACCTTGCTCCTGTCATGAACAGCCATTGATGCTGATGCAATGTTAATTAAGCAAATCGCACAATCAATACACACATCGATACACACACAATCAATACTACACACTTACACACTGCAGATATACATTCCTGCATTTTTTCTGACCTGACACAGCTGAGTCATCTCGTTAATGTTAACTAATTATCAAGCCAATTTACAATGCAGTGTTAGAACACAAAAGTATGTAGAGCGAGCAAAGTAAAAGCTTAAGTTAATTGCTAGTTTGAAGTTATTTTTAATGTATATTCTCTAACACAATGCTTTAAAATCTAAATGATATTTTGTTAAATACCCATCACAAATATGGATATATCAACACTAGTATAAAGATATTTAAGGGCAGCCCGGTGGCTCGGTGGGTAGTACCGCTGCTTCACAGGAAGAAGGTCCCAGGGTGGAGCGGCCTGGGTCCTTTCTGTCTGGAGTCTGCATATCCTCCCCGTGTCTGCATGGGTTTACTCCGGGTACTCCAGTTTCCTCCCACAGTCCAAATACATGTGTGTTATGTTAATTGGAGTCTCAAAAATTGGCCCTTATTGTGTGACTGTGTGTGTGTGTGTGTGTGTGTGCCCTACGACCCCGTGTGGATTAAGATATTTACAACGGGTAACATTCTTCTTCATGTGTTCAAAACCCCAGTGGTTACTGCCAAACCTTGTAGTTACCAGGAGTTACCCCTGTAGAACCCTTCTTAAACTTAAAGATCATTTCACTCTCGGCTAGTGAACCCTAGACTGCAGAATCATTTGGATTACAACTAGTATTTAATTGAAACACTGTAAAATCTGGATTATACTGGATTATATTATATAATTTGATGCTGACTGAAAAAGATCAAATATAAAAACTGCAGTAATATGATTCGAGAGAGAAACATTGTCCCTGCGAGTTTCCTGCCCGCAAGTTTAGTTAAGTTAAGTTCACTGTAGAGCCAATTCATTAAGATTCAACACATCTTAGCAATCAAATGAATTACTCACATTATGGCTGTTTCTTAATTCTTTTTTCTGCGAGGCAGAACAGAGAAATATGAGACAGATTTTTCTGAAACTCAACCCGACATGGGAATGGCACGGATGGGGAAGCAGATATTAGGCACGCTGATATTAGCCAAGACTGGCATCAGCCACAGGGAGTTAGTACCTTAAACATTGGGCTCTAACACATTAATCGCTCTGGTTCCTATACTGCCACTGATAAGGAAACTGTTGGACGGATTGTGCATCTACAGCCTTATGATGTAGGTTTGACTTCCTGTACCTTCTTGTCGAATGTGGGTACATTGCTCTGCCTCTCCAGGGGCTTCTATCTGAGTTCCTCTGTCTCAAGGGTTCTGGGTCTACAGTAATGCAAGCAGTCCTCACAAACATAGAGAATTATTGAAAACCTGGCTTTTTTTGGGTTTTTTTGCGCATTTATCTAATTTGTTGTGCTATCAATGTTTTATCACTGTCCACGTCTAACAGTGTAACTCACTTCAAAAAGTGGGCCAAACATTAATAAAAATTATGTTTTTCCTAAAAAAAGAAAAAGGGCAGCATGGACTCAGTGAAATACAAGGCCTTTTAAATCCAAATCAGTTTGCCTCTACCAAGAAACTAAAAATAGGTCACCACTGGATCTTCCAGCAGGAAAAGCTTTTGTTACGGCCATCTCAGTCCCTTGGTCTAAACCTCATACAAAGCCTGTAGGGTGAGGTAAAGGGGATAGTGCTCAAGAGATGACCTAAGACCCTGGACATTTAGGAAAGATTCTGTAAAGGTGATTGGTCTCAAATTCCGTGCTCTCTATTTTTCCATTTGACAATTTTTCCTCAAATTTTCAGTCACACAAGTCAGAAAAATGATAAAAAATCTGCTCTTTGTTTACTCATCTTTACCAGGAGTGCCTATAATGATTGGCACCCTGTATATAAGCCTTGATTATTGTACAATACACATATCAACAAAGATTTGTGAGATACAGCCATACAAAGTTGAAAAGCTGAATGAATCGGGACAAATTTGGTAGAATTTTCTGAGCTTCCACTTTTCATTTCATTTCTGTCGATATAAGTACGCCTTTTTGCATCATACTATGCTCGTAACTTTCACGACTAAACCATGAGGCTGTTTCGAAGAAGCTCTTGGCGGCATCTCTGTTATTTCATGGCAGGAGGGATAATCATTACAGGATGTAATTACAGCGCTGCTGTTTCTCAGGTGCTGTATTCTCATATGTCTTGTGCTTTGATCTCTATTTCAACAATTCTGTTTCGTCGCGATCTCCCGATATTTCCACCTGATTTTGAATCATAAGAACAACAGCTGTAATACCAACTCGACATGTTGCTTGTTGCTTAAACAAGCATAAATGTCAAGTATACTCTGTCACTGACACCCATAGTTTCTCAGAGCATGAGCATAATATTATAAAAGAGAAAGCTCGAAAAAAGGAAGACGACTGAACCGTACGTGTTCAGAAATATAAATATTACAATCAATAATTCAGGAACCGATTAAAACAAGTTGACTCTCCCCTCACTGGACTTGGATAGAATTTCTACCAGGCTAATCAGAACTCTGTCAGCTGCCTGGATTACCATGGCGTCATGCAAGTGCTTCATATAATGATGGCAAACCCTCGCCTCATCAAAGGGATGAGAAGAGGTGCTGCTGGAAC
>JAUZST010003399.1:2500-17192 GCA_034779995.1 Parotocinclus haroldoi | reverse complement strand
CGTTCTAATTTCCACGCTGCGTGTTTTTGTGTGTGTGTGTGTGTGTGTGTGTGTGTGTGTGTGTGTGTGTGTGGGTGGGTGAGCGGGAGGGGGCTGATGGACGCATCATGTGCTTTGGAAGAGGACATAGTGTGTGTGAGAGCATGTGGGTGTATTGCCTAGTTTAGATTTTGTGCTTCTCTTTCTCCATTTCACACACATTGATTTTTGTAAGACAGAAGCGATAAAATGCTATCATTAAGCCTTTAGTCCTTCCAGTCCTCTAACAAATATTAAACAGCACTAGTTGTTCGAAGAGAGCCTTAGGAGCTATCTTCGTGTGTAGTAAGCAGAACAGCTTCCCAAGCAAAAGCCAAAACGTTCTGAAGTCAGAGCAGATCTGAAGTCTATACATCTGTAGCATATAAGAGAATACCATAACACCTATATAACAATGCTGTCCTGTAAAAAAATATTTTACTAATAAATGGATACATGTTTACAATTAGTTGATAAAAACAGTTCATATTTTAAATCTGAAAAACATGCGCAAGACTGGCTAGACTAATTCCACTGCTCACAAATATTAGGGGATATTTTAAAATGAATACAAAACTGCTGGATCCATGCCCCATCACGGAGTGTGTTTTCGATGTGTTTTTCAGTGCGTCTTGGGTGATCATACACCCTACTGAACAGTCAATGTGTGGCACTCTCGTCCAGTTTAACGTGCTTCTTTTCGCCCCCTTGCTATCACTTGCTACTGAATCACGAAATAATTCTTCTTTACAAGAGTTCTTCTTTACAGCCAGCCAACAGTCTCACAGATACGTGTGACAAAACCTTCATACCTTTGATACAAGTTCAAATTATTCATTTTCTCATTTATATACTGCGTTTCAGAGTGTCCCCAAAGGGTAGCATTTAATTCCGGAGTTGCCATATCCTGCAAGAAAAAAGGTCACGTTCCATGAAAAAAGAGCCGAAATAAAGCCAAGTCTTTAGAATAAGCGGACTTTGCAAACGCTCTTACGCTTGCAAACATGCCGATTAACAGTCAGTAATAGGTGTACATACATACATACAATCTCTTTACTGTGATTTCTTACTGTGATTTCTAGTTTGGAGCAAGCTGTTTACTAAATGGGTGGAATAATCAGAAAACTGCAGAAATCAGATTAAAATTGTATTATTAAGTGTGTGTGTGTGTGTGTTTGTTTGTTTGTTTGTTTGATTGTTTGGCTTCTTTATCATCACTGTGGCATTAGTGTCCATCTTAGCGACACACACAAGGTTATATCCATACACATGTTCAAGACTAGTCATATGTATATACACACACACAAGTTAGAGTAATTGATTAACCTAACACACATATATTTGGACTGTGGGAGGAAACCGGAGTACCGGGAGTAAACCCACGCAGGCACAGGGCAGACATGCAGACTCAGAAAGGACCCAGGCCGCTCCACCATGGGATTGAACACAGGACCTTCTTGCTGTGAGGCACCGGAGCTACCCACCGAGCCAGTGTGCGTGTGCGTGTGCGTGTGCGTGTGCGTGCGCGTGTGTGTATATATGTATATGTCTATATATATATATATATATGTATGTGTATATGTGTGTATGTATGTGTGTATATATGTGTATGTATGTGTGTGTATATATATATATATATATATATATATGCACTTTTGAACATATAGGGAATCAGACATTGTAATCGGCCAAATCATTCTCTTAAATTCTGTATTTCTCCTTAGGAATGCCTGTGCTTAACATACTCAACAGTTATTTTCTTCATGAAACAAACTAGCTGTGCTGACACAATTAGCATTTAACTGTAATTCACTAAGAATAATATACAGTGGTGCTTAAGAGTTTGTGTATCCCTTACAGTTTTCTATATTTCTGTGTAGATATGATATTAACAATAATCTGATTATATTCAACATTCGCCCTAAAAATATGAGAAACCAGGTAAGCAATTGGACAAATTTATATAATAGTTGGTCATTTTTTATTGAGGATAATGAAAACTAACGCGTTTGGACTCCACCAATGCACAGTCACACAGTTTGGTTGCATAGAAATCATAGAAAATTTAGGACAATTGTTACTTCATCCAGTGCCATTTGCCAAGTGTTAATGGTCATGAGTGGGCCATTGAGAGAACGTTCAATGCTAGTAGGTGGATTAGCTGTTTTAATTTTCCCTAAGATTTAAATGAATGAATAGATGAGTGTGTAAAGCACTGCAAAAGATTGGCTCCTTATTCAGATTATAGTTTCACCTTGTATCTAGTATTTTCTGGAACAAAAGTAGTCCTGATCAGGATAAAGCATTTACTCAAGATAAATCTGCTCATTCAGTTAGTGTAGTTCACCCAGCTTTTGTTGTTAGATTATAACTGTTTTGGTTTGAATTCACAATGTGTAGTCATGTATTTTCACATAATTTCAACATTTGTTCTTTTGATGATCTGTTATGTATTTTCTCCTTCTTCAGGTTTCCCCTTCTTTCTCTACACAGGGATTGATATTCTTATTGGAGTTAATAATGCTCTAAACTGGAGTACTTTTATAACTCTAACAGACACAGTCCTTTGTTGTATGTGTGAAGCTCTGTCGTAATAGTGTGCAAACATAGTACTGGGCCTTTTCTTGCTCTCAGCATGGAAATAACTTTCTTCTCTCCCACAGTTTTGGTAGTCTTTTAATCTGTTGCAGAATGTGAATAATCTGTTAATAACATCAGCCTGGTTTATGATTAACACAAACACTAAAGTAATCTGGCTTAGAAAGAGCATGTGCCTTAGGGGCAGCTCTGAGCACAAAGATCACTGTGTCCTCAGGAGACACTGACCGAGTCCACACCTACACACACAAACACCCTGACCAGCATGAATCATCCGCTCTAATGGGGAAAACTACAAATTGCATGTAGGAGGCCAGTGTCCCTGTACACTTAGACAAATTAAAAGGAAAACAAACCAGACGTTGAACACATTTTGCTGTATATAACTGTCTATTGTGGCTATTGTGCAAAACACCGCATGGATCATGTTTACTCATTATACAAATTCTGTTATAGCTTATACTTTCTGCTGTTTTCTCTCTTGACATGGCTGCACTTCTTTTCAGTAGGGCACTAGCTCACCTGCCTCTTTGCTTCCTTACCTCAGTTGGACACACAGGGAGTTTGAGCATAAAAAGAATTTGTGCCAAGAGAAAGGACATAGTACGGGTAAAGGGGAAACGAGAGATAAGAGTTCTTCCGGCGGCCGGTGGCCGTGTTCTGCTGTGGGTTTTTTGAGTCGAGTCAGGTCCAGCAGGAGTTTATTTCTAGTGCTATGCTCCTGTTTTAGCTTGTCGAGAGGTGTGTCTCACTGAGCGTCTCTGCTCTGACATCTGGTGTCCTGCCTGTGCCAGCACGACCTGACGGAACCGAGCGAACTGAGCGCTGTGCCCAAACCAGCCAAAAACAAACACACACACACACACACCTGACATGGGCGGCTAACATATGTCGCTTACCCCTCCTGTGCTGCCACAGCCCCTCGTTAATTAAGCGCTAGGAGAGCTGGTGAAACGTGCTCCCACACAACCTTTCGCACCCAGGAGCGATTGTGAAGTCTCAGGAAAGAGCATGTGCCCCATCACCTTTTGTCTACACCTTTCTTGCCTTCTCTCCACATGACTCCCTCACACTCAGTTTCAGCTCTGTTCCAGCTCGGGATGCTCAGAATCCATTCAGAATGCTTGCCTTCTTTTCTGTCGTGCTACACGTCACGCTTGTTCGTTCAGAGGACAATTCCTCCACTGTGCTGGGTCCCAAATGGCAGTTTTAAGCGTGATTTCTCTGAAACTTTTTAACCAATAACACTTGAAATGAGTCTGTGCAAGGCAATCTGAGCTAATTATAGAGAGTCCCTACAAGTACAGAAACATTGAGATGACATACTGTTCATTCAGGATTACTTTAATTGGGCCAATTATTGTAATTTTGGTTGCAATTACAGTCTGAGATGAAAAGCCTTTCTCTGAAGCACATTTTGTTCGATTTTCATTATGTCTTTATTCTAATAAGGGTTTAAATATCGCTTTTTAACCAAAGGGAGTCACTTCCTTTTTGTACGACCTTGAGCGAGAGTGTCTTCCTTTATCACTATCGCTGTGCTGTTTTTGTATTTTTCTCACGTTGCGTGTGTCTCAAACAAGTCTAAGATATTATTCTGTATCGCTTTTCCAATAGATGGAATCAGTGCCACCATTAAATTCTTCCTTAGGGCATTGAAAAAAAAACTTAAAAAGTATATTTGTAGTTTATTCATTCATTCATTCATTATCTTCCACCTATTCTGCACGGGGTCACGTGCCAGCCAGTGCCCACCTGACAACTCTAGAAGGGGTGCCAATCCATCGTAGGGCACATAGTCACACACTAAGGACCACGTTAAGAGGCACGAATTAACCTAACACGCATTTTTTTGGACTGTGGGTGGAAACCGGAGTACCCCGAGTAAACTCTCGCAGACACAGAGAAGATTCCACACAGAAAGGTCCCAGACCACTCCACCCTGAGATTGAACCCGGGACCTTCTTGCTGTGAGGCAAACTTGTAGTTTAGTAATATCTTGATTCGAAAGGTTTTGCAGAATATCTGTATATATGATTATTAAGTTGTTGAGCTGTCATCTCATTTCCCACAAGGGATAGAGCTATCTCTGATACAGACCACTTGGTGACCTCTAGTTGGATAACATGGATTTCTTTTAGTGGTTGAAAGTGAAACGTATTGCATGTTAAGTAGAAGGAGCTGAAAGATGGATCTGATCTCATTTGAGACTGTACTATGGTTAGAAATCCATAGTAAGTAAAGTTTACTCAAAACCAGGGTGTTAAATACATACTGTACATGTCATTAGCTTACATATACTGCTCACAGAAATCATGGCATTCCCTACCATTTAACATGCTTGAAATACTTACATTAAACTACATTTTGGCAGATCAGTAAGTAACTAAGTATAAAACTATGAAAAATAAGCACATAAAGCTTCTATTATTAAAAAGTATTGTAATCTCATGTGATTGTAAGACAAAACAAAAATGATTATTGCCTTGACCATGGTTTTTCCTCTGATTTCCCTACATCATACACGAGTTCCCCATGTAGCACGGGAAAGTCCAGCAAAGTGTTATACGGTGTATCGTATCTAATTCAGAATTTCTGTTTATTATCAGATTCTTGATGTAAAATTGAAATATCCACAAAACACAAAAAGAAAACTATAGATTAATTATGAAAAAGCTATGAAAAAACATGCTGGTTATAAGTATAGAGTTTAGAGTATAGAGAGCAAATTGAACAAATAGTTATACATCATTCATCTTTCATTTCCAATTTAAGTCTTACTGCTATGCATGCTACAGTCAGGTCGATCTTCTGATCACACTTTGAATTTCTGTTTGTCTTCAGCAGTGATAAAGATCTCTGGAGGCCACTCAGTAATTACCTTTTATTTAATAACTCAGACTTGGCAAAGTATTGGATATAACTTCCTTGCTTGGTTAGTTTAACAAATGTCCCTTTGGAGTCATAAAAGCTCACCTATGAATGAATGGCCTTCATGGCACTGCCTTATTAGATCATAACTCTGAAATGTCCTTGAGTGGTTTAATATGAATCCGGAATTAAGGTTTATATAGCTCATGTAATTGTTTGTAAATGAGTTTGACAGTTTCACTGAAATTTCATAACTAGCTTATTAAGGAAGTTCTGTGTTTTCTTGTTTCATTGACCTGTTATTCTCCAGTATTATTTAGACTTGATCCAATTCAACTGGTTAACATTCTGTCTGAAAAGGGTAAATTATTTATTCACAAAAGGGCGATTTGAAGAAGAGGACCAATTAAAATGGATGGTGAAAAATGCAGATGGGTACTTACTGGGTATTGGTTATTTTCATGAATCCAGCTGAGCTGGAACCCCGTAAGAAGTTCTTTATATTCCTCTGTACATAAGGAAGAACTGGAAACAGCCGAGTTTCTTCACAGACTGATGTGTCTTTGTACGCAATTGCAATTCAGGACTGCGGCCATGAACATGTTTGCTTTGCCTGATTGATTGAGTGCCTGGCACACCCCAGTGTGTGTGGACGGACGCCTACAGCACCGCATACTAGGCTTCCAAATTCGACCAAAGTCTCAATTTCTAAGATGCCACTGGCCTTTGCCAGTCACCTATAATGCATCGTCTAACCACTGTTTATGTGGTGGTACCATTGGCTACCATCGGCTAAAAACATAAATGCATCTTGGTATTTCTGTATGTCTATGGAAATTCTGCGTGCTGTTCCTGGCATGTTCTCTCAAGGGAGGCTGGACATCAAGTGGCATGTTAATTGGTCACCCATAGGGGAAGAGAGTGGGAGAATTGTGGTCATTCCCATCTACTGCTGCACTGTGGGAGTTTTTCAGTAAGAGAAAGAAGGGATAAAATGATGACTCCGAGAGTGTCTGGATTGATGAGCATTTGCAGAAAACCCTCTCTCGGTTTAAACAGGCACTCGTCTCAGAGCCACAGCCTAGCTTATATCAGTAGCACAGTTATGTGTACAATTCTTGGTGTGTATTTATTTCTGTCTCTATGTTATAAATAAGAAAAAACGAACTCCGTGTTTTCACATGACGCAACTGATTCCATTGCTCCCATGAAAGCTGACTAACACGGCCTTTGTTTATTTGCATATCTCTTCCAAAGCAAGAATATCAGTGATGTTGGAACAAATTACTTGATGTTAGGGCCAACCTGTCCTATTCATTTAGTGAAAAGATGCAGTCTTTTTAAGGCAATTGGCTTCGCTTTAGCAGATGCTGAGACAGTCATTTCGAACAATATGCCAGCAGCTTTTGAGGTTTGACAAAGGAGTCAGAAACAAAGCTGCTCAGCGTAGCCTTTCCAATCTCGTCTGCAAAAACAAGCTTGTGAAAAAGGAAAGGGGACAAAACATATCGGTAGTGGGGGAAGCTTGCTCGGCATGAGTAACCTCCCATATGTCCTAAGTGGCTGACCAACAGACATACCCCCCACGTGCCCTCTCTCATCATTCCTCACTTACACTGCTCTGGCTGCTGTCAGGTAAATCTGTTGAAATGAGAGCACCATGGCGTGTTTATGGATGCTTAGACTGTTTTTCTCTGGGTGTTCTGCTTGGATCCAGTCAAGCAGAGCATGTACTGGCTTTTCTCGCCATTCAGGGTTCAATTTAAGGCTTGCATTTTACTACACTGCTCAGGGGATATGAGGGGATATTTCATTAGAAATGTGTATATATACTGCTCACAAAAATTAGGGAATAGTTCAAAATGAATATGAAGTGATTATAAAAGATCAAACAAGGTCATCAGAAGTCAAAGAAAGTTGTTTGATTATGCAAATGAGATGCAAATTCAGTTATCCTTAACACATTGACTGTTGCACATTGACTGTTCAGTAGGGTGTATGATCACCCAAGACTGCCAAAACACACTAACAGTGATGGGGTATGGACAGGATCAGATTGTTCAGCAGTTCTTGTGGGATTCTCTTCATATTCATTTTGAAATATCTCCTAATTGTTTGTTAGCTGTGAGTGTGTAAGTGAGTGAGAGAGCGCACATGAGCATTTTCTGAAAAATGTGGAGTCGCACTAGTAAGTTAAGGAATAGTGTGTGTATAGAGCGATCCTGTGCCAGAGGAAGTCTCTTGAGAAGCTCTCGTCACTGGCTCCTGTTTGTCTGTGAACATACACACACGATCAGTCTCACACACAAATAAACAAGCCCAGCTGGACTTTGGGACAGGCACAAGCCACCAGTTCTGCCTAATCTAGTGCGTGGGAAATGCACCAAATCCCATTCCCTTACTCAGAATGCGTCCAGAAGTTCCCCTTCCACAGCGCGGTTTCAGTACACTACAACCATCATTTAAATGGTAAACACTAACCTTCCCATTAGCTTCTGTGTCAGAAAGAAACCTACCTTCCCCTAATGTCTGTTGTGTGGAACGTCAGCTGACTGCACACACTGCTGACCCACTGGTCCACAGAAGCACAGTGCAAGTCTTTGTCCAACATGCCTACAGTCCCCATACACTCCCAGTACCTCAACCACACTTGTACACACTAAAGTATAGAGCGGCTGAACAGTTCACTGTGCTATGTGACACTCCCGAGGTCAGAGCTGTTAAAGTGACAAGTAAAACAAAATGGTCTAATTAGTGGAGGATCTTTTCTTTTAAATGGAGTAGTAAAAGTGATGTGGCTCAGTTCTATTAAAAGTCACCTTGGATAAGGGCATCTAGTAAAATATGTACAAAATCGTGCATTTAGCTAGTAAGTCAAAAGTACCACATATAGTTTATACTTTTTAACAACTAAATAATTGTTTCAACAAATTCTATAGCTTAGTCTTCAGCTTATACACAAGTGGAAGAATATGAAAGCTACCATAAACATGCGAATCTGATAATAACTAGTTATTTATACAGACTTTTCTTTGAATGTTAAAACATACTTGCGTTGCCGCTTCATTAGGTACACCTTGCCATCGCGTTGGGCCCCCGTTTGCATTCAGAGCTGACTAAATTATTTGTGGCATAAGATCAATAAGGGGCTGGAAATTCCTCTAATATGTCAGTTCATACTGATGCGGTAGAGATGATTTACCTAATGGAGTGGCAACCGAGTGTATTTTGATTTAATTGAGTGGTAGTAATGACCATTTTGACCTTATGACTTTTCTGCACTTTAGCTTCAAGTTCTATACAAGTTGGTCCTTGGGACATTTAACCACAGCTAGTACTCAGATTACAGACACAGAGAGATGGAAAGATAGAGGAGGAAACATGGCGTGTGCAAAATGTCTGCACTCAGCAGTAACAGCTCTTGATGTATCTGTAACTTCCAACACCTAAGTTTCATGATGGAAATAATTTAGCTGAAACTTCCTTTAGTGCTTTTTTGTATTCTGAGCATTACCTATGGAAAACAAAAGCGCACAATAACCAAAAATTGTTTTTGCTAAGCAATTAGTGGACTTGAAATTGTGTGTGCTAGAAAAATGTGATCTTATTATGGAAGGTTAGAAATCAGTTGATGTAGATTAGGGGTTTTCAACGTTTTGGTTCGCACTCCCCCTCAGTTTAAGTTTGAACTTGCACCTACGCCTTCAACACACTCACACAACACACACTCATTTCACTGATTAAATGTCAAATGACAGGTGATAACTGAACCTGTTTCCCGAAGCACAACATATACAGTTTTGGTTTGGTATGAGACAAAGCAAGCTGTAAATCTTCCACATCATTCTGTCATTTTGATCCACTTGGATTTGTAAGCTTAGCTGCTAGCTCTATCAGTGCTCTCAGAATCTTTAATTCTTCTACTCTCTTAAATGGGTTAGCTTCCATTGTTTAATTTTATGTTTATCTGTTGCTGTTCTTCACTTTGGTGGGATAGCGCTTCTTTAAAAAAACAATTTTTCTTGTTATAACGTGGACATTTTTGGTAGCCTGATTACTCATGGCATACCAAATGGCATCCTACTGTACAAAACAATCTGTCAGACTACTAAAATAATATTGTTTTTGTATACCATTTAAAAAATATTTTGTCTAAGTATTTGGTGGTTTGGGATACTATGTACTTATGTGGTAACGCTTTAGACCCTAGTAATTGATTTGGTTGTAATCAGTAATATTATGCATTTTCGCATAATGTTGATGTTGATGCTTTTATTGAGGTCCAAAAAAGTGGCTTATGTCACTTCAGAGGTCTTGCAGGCAGTGCAATTGCAAACCTTAAATGAACCTGGAATGTAGAAAATTCTTAGGGAAGCTCTGTAGGGCATAGTTCCTCCCAAATTACTCCCTAGAACTAACTGTTTGATGTGAAAGCATCTTTGATAAGACTAATCTCTCCCAACCCCCTAGCACTAAGATTTCAGTGAATCTGCGAAACAAATACTGGTCTTTTAATGGTTTAGAAAGTTCTTTAAAGTACAAGTACAACCTAAAGTTTTGCAAGTTTTCCACGTTTTATGGATTTTCTGGATCTGGAACTGCTTCCTTGTTGCAGAATATCCAAGAATGTCCCCACCACCAAAGATATCGAGCCACTGTTGGAGATTGATGGAGACATTCGCAGTTTCGAGGTCTTCCTGTCTTCACGAACCCCTGTGCTCACAGCCCATGATGTGGAGATGTTCCTGCCTTGCACTGTCAACTTGGACCCCAAACTTCGAGAAATCATTGCAGGTATATCAATTTTTTAGAAAAATTTACAAGATATAAGGAACTGGTGCTCTCATTATTTTAAACCAGGAATAGGATTCCATGTTTTTTGTGGAACATGTACCTTCTCCATGAACTGTTTTAAGAACCAGAACTTTAAAAGATTCCTGTATTCAGCTGTGTGTGAGTAACAAGGCTTCAGTTGTTCTCACCTCGGGATGTGAAACATTCAAAACCACCTCCTTATTTCTGACTAACCTTAGTGTCTGACATGTTGGCTTGTAATACTGGCAATAAGCTGAATTATTTGGGAGAAAACTGTTTGAATATCAGTGTTTGTTGTATTAAGAGCCAGCCACCTTCTCCTTTCTTTTACAGTAGTATACAAAGAAGCCTTATTTTGTTACTCCTACATTACCATAATTACATCTGTATAGAGTTCAATTATCTCACTCCATTGGTGAATCATTTAGAAATATCTAAAATTAGTAACCAGAGGCATTTCTAGAGTACTTTCCAAACCCCAGTCAGTTGTACAGGTATGTATCTGGTAAAAAGCCTGAAACAAAAATGAAGGACACATTTACACTAAGTAATTTTTAATAATTACATTCATTTAATTTATGTGCATTTTCTTGAACAAATAACACAGATATAACCATCTGTACCCATATTATATATGGCTGTACTTTCACATTTCTTACTGTTATATTATTTAGTTATTATAAACACCTTTGTTTCTTGTTAGGTATAATTTTCTTTTCCTCACTATTTGGCATTCTTGGCGAGGAGCAAATGAAGAATTTAATTGTACACGGAAACCTGTTTTCTAAATGTGCAAATGGAAATAAACTCTTTGAACTTGAACAAAGACGAGTACTTGCGCATCAACCTAGTTAGAAAAGTCCAAATGTGAGCTAATGACACATGAATGGTAATATAATTACACATATACACGCACACAAATGATGGACTTCTACTTTTAAACTCTTAACTCCTGCCTCTGCTTGTGGATCCACAACAGTGATTGGCTGTTGGGATGACCAGTCCTTTATGGCCACAGTGTCTGGAGTTAAAAGACAGGTTTTATTATAACGTATTATTATTTTTTATATTTTGTGTTACTATTTTATAAAAAAAAAAACATGTACATTTTACTGTATTTAAGATGTTTTAAACTATCTGTAAATTACCACATTTTTTATTCAGACTAAGGGTTCTATTATTGGTGACGTCTGAATCCCGAACTCTTTCAGATGTGCGTGATGCTCGTGAGCAGATGCATCTTGGAGGTGTGAGTTATCCCACATTACCACTGCAGGAGGCTCCGACCAGGCAACACGCCGTGTTTGGACAGGGTGCTGCGACCTGCTCGCCGACTGCTTCTTTCCCTGCACAGACTCACAGCAGCTATTTCAGTGGCCTCACTGGCCCCCAACACCCCTTCTACAACCGGGTGAGATGCACGCACCATCAATGATCTTAATCATGTGACCAAAAACTAGTCATGATCATTCAGTCCTCATTTGTTCATCGTCTGAACATTCTCCCTCTCTCTATGCTCCATAGCCTTATTTTCCTCCTCATGTTTATCACATGCCCCGCAATTACCCTGGTAACCCCCTCCATGCCCCCTCTCGCCCATCCTCCAAACTGGCTCTTCATAAGGACATCAGCTCTGGACTAGTAAGTACATGATTAACCTTAGCACTCCCAAGAACATAAAGAATGTGTACATTTGACTCCACATTCTGCACAGTTTTGATTTGTTGGTTTTTGTTCTTCATTGCTGCCACAAATGAATCATTGACCAAGTTATTTTACTCTTCATGGTGTGTTGATGATGAGGATGAGTGAGGTGGCATCCTCAGTTTGGGGATTGAGAGCCATGGTCTCTATGGCTACTTGGTAATTACTGAGAAGTTGATTTGACATGTCATATACTGTATAAAAATTCCATATCTTCTACGCCTGAGAATATTTTTTTTTATTTTCTGCCTAAAGCACCAAGTCGTGAGCCTTTACTATCTTATGTCAAATGATTGTGTAAGATCCTTCAAGATATAATTTGTTTTTAAACATAGAAATTAAACTATTGTATAATCTTAACTATAAACTCAAATATTTTTTGTGTACTCACTGATCAACCCTTTCTTTCTGAGTTTTTCTCCATCACCAATATTTTGATAATTGTGTTTCTTTATTAGGAAATAATCAGAGAAGATTCCTTTGAAGGCCCCCCCTTCCCTACTTCCCCCTATATGGTATTCTTTGAGCGTGACTTTCGACTGCATCTGATTATCTGTGTCCACTAAAGGCTAGAAGTTTGAAAGCAACACTTAATTTGTAACAATGATCATGAAAATAGCAATACGTTTGTTAAGAATTGTTTTACCCACTGATATGGTTTTAAACGGTTTTACATATTAACTACAGGCCTTTTATTGATTGCATCTCTGATCAGCCAGATTGATCAAACCTCCAATCACTGTAACACGTGGAACATGCATACCAGATGGTAGTGTTTGACCTCCAGCATGTTTTGTCCCTGGTGTTTATCTGGCAGTCTGTTTGATTGGAAGTCTGCATTAAGAAGCCAACAGGGACATTCATGGACTATGTGGCTTACATTGTAGTGGGTTGGCTTGAGTTTTGTTTGTCAGTCCATTTGTATGAAATGGATTCATTTGCTTTCCAGTGGTTCAGTGATGAGAGCAAGCTGCTGAGAACGGCAGATCCTAAGGCCTGGGTTCAAATCTATAAAAGTTGAGCAGTTCATTTATGGATTATACTAGGCTGTTGCTCTGTGCATAGTGTACGTCTGCCTGCACCCAATAAATTCTGGGTTTAAGTGCCAGACCTTATTATGGTTTGGTGTGTCCAGCTATGTCACATCACCTGCTATTTACAATGAGTGTCAAGTCCCTAATTTAATTAGGAAATGATATTGAATCAAAAATGCAGAATACATGACCTTTTAAGTTGCTACTAATGAGGCTATATCTCTTACGTCAGTACCCCAGAAGCAACAAAGGTTTGGTATCAGTTTTTAGGCCTCTTTAGAATTCTCCAGTGCTCAAATGTTCTCCAATGTTCTACTACCAGTTTTAGCGGTTAGGCTTCTAGTTCATTGCTGGCAACATTTTGAAAGGGAGTAGCTGGAGAGCAGTGAACAGAGTAGACCAACACAACTCAAACGGTATATTTATTTATTTAGTGTCAAAGTTAAAATCAGATCTTCAGCAAAGTTAAGCAGTCCACGGATGTGGTGTCACATTTACGCTATTGGAAAATGAACAAAAATAAAAACCTAAGCTGTCCTGTCTCGTCTTAATGCGACAAAAAGGGCACCCACTGTTTACCTGCTGTATTTGTATACAGACAATGTTTGAAATGTATCTGGCCGACTCCTGAAATACATGTTACTTTTGATCAAGAGGGAATTTTTTACAGATTATAAACTGTATAGAGAACGCAGTCAATAGCTATGGCTTTAGTTCTATAGCAGACTAGACTAATTATATATCAAAAGCCTTTGAGAATCAGAAATAGGTGTTGTGAATAGATAATTACAAATATAAATAATATTTTATTATAAAAATATTCAATTTTTTTATTAAAATAAATTGTATTAAAAAGCATGTGTCAGTGTAAGAACATGCAATATACGCAGTACATAGCGCAGTCTTTTGGAAGAGCTAGACCAGAAACTTACATTTACTTACAGAAAATGTATTCTGTTGCTTTCGTACTCCTGGTCTGTAGTGTATTTGAGAGAGAATTGCATCCCATGTGCTGATGCATCATTACGCCTGCTTGCACACATAGACATGCACACACTTTGTGATTCAGTGACAGCGCTGCTGGCATGGCATGCTGAGTATTGACAAGACACCATGCGAATGGCTTTTATGTGCTTTGTTCAGTCTGTAGGTGTATTAGCCTGATCCGGGCAGAGAGTACTAACTATCGTCTCCTATAATCATTGCTTTGTCTTGACATCTCATGCATTAGAGCTCTTATACACTGTCTCATGATCAGAAAAGCCAATGAAATTCTCATGTGAGCAGCTGGTTGCTTCTCACATTTTCTCTTGGGTTACATTTGATGGATGAATGGCTGAGTGGCTAAATGACTAAATATCAGTATTTCCAATCAGAGCACGCTATGTTCACTGTAGCCGTCACTGTGCTACATTTTATTATTATTATTATTATTTCCAAGGTGGGTACTTGTAAAGTTTCACTTTTTCCAGAGTGAGTAAAAGACAGAGGAAACAGCCCTGTATGCTTGCTGCCTGTTACACCTACACGTGTCTTGCACTCTTTGCTTTGAGTGTCAATATAAAAGAATCCCCATAAATGAAACCTTCTATTTAGAACTCATAACAAGTTGGCTGATCAGCTGATGTGGATAATTCTGATTAACTTTGTAT
>JAUZST010003398.1:0-43097 GCA_034779995.1 Parotocinclus haroldoi | reverse complement strand
CGTGGACCAAAGCGTGGAGTGTGAGTCTCAGTTCACATCAACAACGTAACCACGTATATTGGTTGTTGGGGCTCGTAGTACGAGTTCTTGCTGTGTTTTTCAAAAAAACAGCCGCTATGTCTAACGCTCAGCGCACGGTGGGCAGCTTGGTAAATGTGGCTGCGAGAGAAAGCTTCGCTCTGCACTACGGGGAGGCACGGCCGCTCTCTAGAGTTTGCAGAAGCCTTTTTGGGCCAGTCGACCACGAAGAGCTAAAGCGCGACCTTGATGCCAAATTGCGCGACATTTACGAGCTCGATCAGAAAAGGTGGAACTTTAATTTCGTCGCCGGTACGCCGCTGAACGGAGATTACGAGTGGGAGGATGTTTCTCCAGACGCATTGCCTGCGTTTTATCGGGAATCTGTGCAGGGCAGGGAGAGGAGAGTTACGGCAGCATACGTGAGACCATCCGAGGAACGAGAGAACGCTGGTGGGGTTGATCCTGACAACAGCCAGGGGCCGTTACTTTTTCCTAATCCAAGCGAAGACGCTGGAAAGCCGACGTGTGGAACGCTTCAGAGGAAAACGACTGGGCGACTCACTGCGAGTCGTATTACAGGTATGAGAGCAAGCCAAGATGCCTTCACACATATAGAGGTTTCTTAAGGTTTACACAGGCGGTCATTTTTCACTTTACTTATGGTTGTTGTTTCTTGGCAGACTTTTACATCAGAAGAAGGAACGTTGGTGGTTTGAAACGGCGTGAGTGTGAATCCGAAAAGACCTTAACTTCACTCAATGAGCAAACTCCACGCAAACGAATTCGTTGAAGGTGTGTAAAATGTCAATTAGCTGAAACGTCTGTGATTATTTCTCCAGAGTGCGCGGCGCTATGCTCTATTTGTGTCCTATGGCGTCTGACTAGGTGTGGTGAGTAGTGGTCAGCTGCAGGAAGAAGGGATGGGGGAGGGGCGCGCGCTCTGTGGCGGGAAATCGCATCGTAATGGCGAGCATGCCTCATTTTCCTCTTATTTCTAATACTTTTTCCACACTCGTTGTTTTTCCTCTAGCACGATTGTTAAATAGAACTCAGTAAATAGGTGTCTGGATTAGACCTAGTTGAGTTTAAGGAGTGAGTAAACTGAATTTAACTCATAGTAAATGAGTAAATGTCATAGTATGGATTTGTTGGCATATTCTTAAATGGACTGCAATTGCCTCCTTAAATTTTGTGTTGAAGGTGTAAAGAGTATGCCTGAAATGTGAAGGGGTTGACTATGATTAAGATCTGGGTCCCTGAAACCAAAGATTGTTCATCCTTTTATCTTAATTATAAGTCACTCTGCATATAGGTGTCTGCTGATTACTACAAAGTATTTGGCATGGAGTGTGGAAAGATATGTTGAGCAGTTGATGTGTGCAGGGGATCTGCTGCGAACTGCTATCCTACTGTAAATCTATAGAATGTGTAGGCTTGCGTTTCTGATCATTAACCCACTGCCTTTTTGTTTCTACAGGGTTTCACAGATTCTGTCAGAGAGAAGGAGCATATTGATCATGAAGCCAAAGGCACATTGAATCAAAGTCTGACCATTCAGACGTTTGAGAAGGCTCATGCAAATTGGAACAGGTTTGCAGTTGGGCGCTTGATTGGAGAAGTTGCCATGGTGTGATGAGCTCTGAAGTCTCAGGACTAGGAGTTATGAGAACTGGCTGACGAGTGTGGAAAAGAATCCAGGAGAAATGTAGCAGATTTTGTTTGTGATAGCAACAGTTGTACTGAATCGCGTGGCCTGCTGGTTATTACACTGTAGCATATAAGCTTATAATACTGTCCACAAGTTAATTACCATGCTGTCAGAAGCACAGGTATATTTTCTATGGCTTTAATGGACCTGTGTGATGCAGTAAACTGATATTCTGTCTGTTTCGTTGTTCATTTGGATCCATGCTGATCAGTGGACCAATAAACCCAAAAAAGTTCTATTTGAGTGTTAAAAAGATTGGAACTAAACCAGAACTCTCTATTTTCCCACAGAATCTGAACTGCCCAGCTCCTCTCTGTTGAGGAAATGTGTTAATCATGTACCCAGTTGTCGATTGTGAGTAATGTAAAGCTTTAAGTAATAAAACAGGCCTGTGGGCTAGCTCTTTATCTCTTAATGTAAATAAATAAACAAATATATTGTAAAAAATAACTTTATTTATGTGTTATTGTAAGCCACTGTTTGTACTTTTCATTTCTTTGTGTTTGCAATCAAGAATTCTAGCCTAATTTTTTAATGTAGCATTCACCTTAAACTTGCAATTCATCTTGCTTCTGAGCCATCTTTTCATGTTTGTGTTACTGTTTTCTTTGTGAGTAACAATAAAATAATGTGGAAGTCAAATTGTTTGTGGGTTTTTAGTTAGGCTGGAAAAACACAACTTACCCCCCCTAATTTTATTCATTGCGTTTTTTACTGCAGGCAAACTCAAAATTAGGGAATATTTCATTGACATAATGAATTATATATTCAATTGAAATTGCAGTGTATAAAGTACCCCTTTAAGTCTTTGAATAAATGCAGCTATTGTTTCGTTATCAGTTCTCACATTAAATTGCAAATCTCTGAGTGCAAGCATTTATTTACAGAGCTTACATTTTAAATTTGTTAGGGAGGTATGACTACAAAACGTTACATGCTGAATGTAAAGTACTTTAGTTTATATGATGCAGTTTAATCATGTGTTACCTGATCGTTGCAATTTAATTCTAAGAAGTTAATGCTTTGTACTGGATTTTCTCATAACATTAACCTGAAGGGAACAGCACGTTGGCGTATTGTATCAAGCAGTTTATGGTAAACATAAAGGCATAAATAAGACAGACTGGAGAAAGATTAAATGGATTTGGTTTGTATACACTGCTTCATTTATTCATAATTTATAATGATACCACCATACTACGTGGGAATTATTAACCATGGATACTTTTAAAATAGTGTAATCACATTTAAAAAACCATGCACATTGTCAAACAGAATTACATTTATGTAATACACTGCTCACAAACTTATCGAATATTTCAAAATGAATATGAATTAAGAAAAGAAGCATTTGATTTTATTTCATTAAGCAAGAACATCAAGAACAACAAATAAGATGAATTATCATGATTGAGTAACCAGTGGATGAACAGAATCATGTTAAACTGGATGAGGGTTACACATTGACTGTTCAGTAGGGTGTATGGTCACCCAATACTGCCAATACACACTGATAGGATCAGGTTGTCCAGCAGTTCTTCTTCTTTGTATTCATTTTGAAATCCTAATTTGTGTGAGTAGTAAATATATGTGGAACTTGCATCAACTGTTTTCCACTGTGATCCATCCTAAATGCCTATAAGCACAGTGAAGTTGATGCCCTTTCTGAACAAAGTTAGTTAGTGTTCTTTTGTCTTAAGTTTGTTTGTTTTAAGTTGTAAGTATTATTTGTAAATGTAGCTCTGTATTTTAGTGCTTAATAAAGGTTTTCCAAAGTAATCCTTTGCCCATGTGGTTATATCAGCTATTGATAAATTGTGGTTCTTCGTGCAGTGCCTTCTGAGGGATTGATGGTCATAGACATTCAGCATAAAGCTTGCACCACTGGACTTAACACACTGAAATTCCTCCCAATTCCCTGAATCATTTAATGATATTATGCACAGTGAAGGGAAAAATATGTACAACCCCAGGTCCATTGGAAGTTGGGACGCTGTGTAAAACATAAACAGAATACGATAATTTACAAATCATTTTGAACCCATATTCAATTGAATACAGTACAAAGACAAGATTTGTAAATTTTAAACTGTTTTATTTATTTGTTTTTTTTACATTTTGAATTTGATGCCTGCAACATGTTCCAAAGTAGTTGGAACGGGGACATGTTTACCACTGTGTTAAATCAACTAATTGTTGAAGCTTTGTAGATGGAATTCTTTCCCATTATTGTTTTATGTAGAACTTCAGTTGCTCAACAGTCTGGGGTCTCCGTTGTCGTATTTTGCACTTTATAATGTGCCACACATTGTCAATGGGAGACAGGTCTGGACTACAGACAGGCCAGTCTAGTACACTCTTTTACTATGAAGTGCAGAATGTGGCTTGACATTGTCTTGCTGAAATAAGCAGGGACGTCCCTGAGAAAGATGTTGCTTGGATGGCAGCATATGTTGCGGTAAAACCTGTATGTACCTTTCAGAATTAATGGTGCCTTCACAGCTGTGCAAGTTACTCATACCATGGGCACTAACACACCCCCATACCATCAGATATGCTGACTTTTGAACTTTGCGCTGATAACAATCCGGACAGGCCTTTTCCTCTTTGGCCTGGAGGACACAACATCACTTGGACTTGTAGATGGAGCGATGAACTGTGTTCACTGATGATGTTTTTATTAAAAAAGCCCATGTGATAATATTCGTTGCAGAATGATATTGATTTTTAACACAGTTTCGCCTGAGAGGTTGAAGGTCACGGGCTATCAATGTTGGTTTTTGGACTTGCCGCTTACTTGTAGAGATTTACCCAGATTCTCTGAATCTTTTGATAATATCATGGACTGTAAACTGTAGATGAAGTTGACGTTGTTCTTAAACTGACGGACTTTTTGCTTATGCAGTTGTTCACAAAGGAGGGAACCTCAAATCATCCTTGCTTGTGAACAATCATGACACTCACCTGTGAAATGTTCCAAACAAGTGTTTTTGAGCTTAGATTGCCCCTGTCCCAACAATGAGTGAATATTTGCAAATAACAATAAAGTTTATCCGTTTGAACATTAAATACCTTGTCTTTTTAGTGTATTCAATGTATTATATGTTGAAAATGATTTGAAAATCATCGTATTCTGATTTTATTTATGTTTTACACAACGTCCCAACTTCATTGGAATTGGGGTTGTAAATCCTTCACATTCTTTCGTGGAGGTACATTGTTTTTAAACATATAAAACAATAATAGGTGATACAATGATTCTCTCACACATTTGTTCAAAATCTTCTGTCCATCTTTGCTCATCAAAACCTTTCCTGGATGCTGAATTTGCATCACCTGTTTGAATTCATGGATGAATCTGCAACATCTTTAATGATCAGTACAGGTTTTGTTTGGGATCTGATGACGAATCCTGGTACCATCACATACACCAGTCAGTATGAAAAATGAAGACTAATCAGACCAGCAGTATGTTCAGGACGTCCTGTGGACACGTGATACCTCCCATGGCAAGGCATCTAACTGGCATTTTTCAGTATAATCAGGATACTGCTCGGCCACACATAGCAAGTGCTTCCTGGGAATGTGTCTACAAGATTGCAACATTTGACCTCCCCACTCACAGATTTTCAGTGACATGTGGTTGGTTGAGACAACTATTGTAAAGAGGCAGTCATTATTAAGGGTTACACATTCAGTTGTTCCAAATGAATTACCTGTACTGGGACTATATAGAATAGGCTCTGTGAGATGTGGATGGAGTGTACTTCTTGGCATCAAGGTATATACAATGTCCTTGATAACCCCCAGTAATTATAGCTTAGAGTATCAGGTTTTTGAAGCAGTCTTACACAAATCCCTGTAATGTCTAGGTTAGCTGAGTCAGTGTGTCTAAGGGTGTGATGGTGTACTTGTGATGTGTGTGTCATGATATTGACTGTCTGGTTGAACAGTGAGTCAGGGTTCTGGTGAGGTATTCTATCCATTTTCCGTAGATGCACGGATACACATAGAAATCTTGGAAGTAAAGATAAGATATGATAAGACCTGATTGTGAATCATACACAAAGAAGTGTAGATAATTACCTGAGCTGAACTATGATTCAAATTGAACAGATTTTGAACAAAAATGTTTGCCTCTGTCATCAGTGCTATTTCTCTACCCTACAGATGAAACATTGGCAGTGAAGCTCACAGACACAGCATTCTCTGTTGCTAATTTTGAGTATCAGTGTAAATCTTTTTGTCAACTACATGGTAACTTAAAGGTATATTTCTTGTAACTAAATACTGTATATTATTCATTAACTTAAAAAAAAAATCAACCAAAAAAATTAATACTTCATATCATATGTTTCAAGCTAAAGAAATACCTCAAATATATACACTTATTATTATTATTATTATTATTATTATTATTATTATTATTATTAGTAGTAGTAGTAGTAGTAGTAGTAGTAGTAGTAGTAGGTTGCACTTATTTCGGACTAGGTGCAATCTACTTCTGGCTTTGGAACAATAACGCCTGCTAAGCGCTGTTTTCAAACACTGCACGCTCAGACTAGTTCAGTTTTATTCAAGTCACGAATGCTCACTGATGATGTGCAAAATTGAAATCCTGGCCAATGTGAAGCACAGTTATCAATACCAACATGTGTCGTACGGTCGAAGGCTGTGCTTTACACAGTTGACGACAAAATAGTATGGGAACAGAGTGTGCAAAATAATAGCCTGTTGATATATTTGGAAAATAAAGTAGGTTATGTATGGAATATTAAGTAACTATGTAAAGTACATTAAACACCATTGTTTCTGTATCTAAAAGACAATTGCTGTTGCTGAGTCCATTGCTGGATTGTAAAAACTGCTGAAATATTTTTAAGTTCGAAATTGGCAGTTACATTAACGTGTAGTTTATTGGCATTGTGTCACATGTTAATAAAATATTGACAATACATTATTTGGTTTCAAATACAAGTTTAGTAGTTTTGGAAAAGGCCAGAAAATACAGCACTACAACCACCATCACCACCACCACAAACAACAACAACAACAACAACAACAACAATAACAACAACAACAATAATAATAATAATAATAATAATAATAATTTGACCACATTTTACTGTGATGAATTTATGATCTATATGATGAATGATCTATAAATCTGCTTTGTCAACGTCTACATAATATATACCTGTTTGTGTTTTGTATTTATATTGTTTAGGCAACCAATTTGTTGCCATTCTGTTAGTAGACGTAACCTGTCTGTCTATTTT
Organism: Parotocinclus haroldoi; assembly: GCA_034779995.1. Classification (NCBI taxonomy): domain Eukaryota; kingdom Metazoa; phylum Chordata; class Actinopteri; order Siluriformes; family Loricariidae; genus Parotocinclus; species Parotocinclus haroldoi. The sequence continues at coordinate 36,089 of JAUZST010003398.1, read as the reverse complement.
TATTTTAAACGGGCTATATCTGATACATTTTGATAATCAAAGGGATTATTTGATACAGTGATAAAAAAGGTTCATCTGAACCAGTTTTGATGTATTTTGTTCTATGATTTTGTTTGTTTATGTTCCTTTATCTTGACGTCGCCAAAGCACATCCATGATGTAGCTATAGAGCCTGTTGAGTCTAGCAATGAATCTGGTTTTGACAATACCTACTTGACTGACAACTTGCACAATTTTTAATATCTTTTTGTCATTAAAGGAATTACTTGCTTTTACATAATGGGCTGGTGATTAATTAACAGAAATATTGTGAGTGGAGTTTTATTGTGGGATTTATTGTGAGTTACTCTACGTGTAGTTTACAGGAATGCTTCCGATATGTCCCTTTGACATGTTTATGTGTAAGATCTATATATACAGAAAGGTTCAGCATCGGTGATACCGGATTCATTCATTCTGTGCCTTTAGTTTAACACTGGGAAATCCAATTGTGGAATAATGAATTCCAAGTTCAGTGCAACATGAGTCGTTGCTACGTTCAACCACAGGAAATGCAGTCACAGTTTAAGTAACAGGTGAACGGCAGAGATGAATACCATCAATACTTTGCATTTTTTTATAGGCTCATCATTTTTGTTTAGACTTTTTAGACTTTTACGGTCATACGCTTCAAACAAAGAACAAAACGAAATAGCGTTTTCAGGCATTTGTGCAGTTAGAGACACATTATTGTCTTACTGAGTCTTTAAAAGCTCAGTACCCGATCAACATCTAAAGCCAAACTGAGAACGATATATTCGTGCCCCTTTACAGGTTTAGACAAAACACACGATCTATATTGTGTAAACTTCCCTAAGAGAATTTAACAAACATGCACGTTACACGCAAATTACATAACGCAAAGTGTATTACAGCTTTTTGTTAACTTTTGCTACGTTTCTTTTAACGTAGCCGTTCCAATAAAGCAATAAATATATTACATAAAGATACTGGATAAAGGGATAAAGGGAACGGATAAGATTTCTATATATAGTATTATATATAGTAGTATAGTAGTATATATAGTATTAAGAATAGGTATAAATATGAAGGTAGTCAATCGCTTCAGTGATAATAATAATAATAATAATAATAATAATAATAATAATAACAGTAGTAATAATAATAATAAAGAAGTAGATCGAGACGAAGAAAAATATAAGTTGAAGGAGAGAGAGAGGATTGTAAAGTAAAACAGAAGATAGATCAGACAAACTTTATTGTATCGGAAAAATCTTGGTCAAGTTATTTAACTCCACTGAAATGTTAACTATTAGTTTAATCTCGTTTTCATGTAGATCTGGTATTTAAAAAAATGTACATGCAATGTTCTATACAGATGATTTGATGCATGTACAACTAAATTAATTTCAAGCTGTTTGCTCCTATTTCAAGTGCGAGCAAACACACACACACACACACACACACACACACACACACACACACACACACACACACACACACACACTAAAATGAGATAGCCTTATAGGCCTATTATTTGACGGATATCATTATTCACACTTAAAGCTGTGGCCACAGTAAATTAGGACTTTGTGTTTACATTCACATGAAATATGTCAATAGTATTGAAAACCACCAAAGAGCACTTTGATACTTAAATGCATTTACTTAAGGTCACTTCGGAAGCATCGATTCATATAACAACCATATCTTTCGACTCACGCGGGCACGAGCAGAACATCCAAACTCCACACAGGCAGTGTCCGGGTCGGGAAAGAAAGTTCTAACCACTGCACTACGGTGCCGCCCCAGGTGTTCTTCACTTAACGTTCATAAGAGCGCAACCAGTCCACAGATTGCAAAATTCAATGTTCATGCGCCACCTAGTGGACAAGGTACAGTTCCTGGCAAACCTAAAATATAACAATAATATAATACACATACCGATCAGTAAAGCATTTAAACCAAACCATACCAACACTGATTATATAGATAGACGTGTTGGTTGTGTGAGAATTGTGCAAGAATAAAGAATGAACTCAGTCAACGCGTTTTCTAATACAAGGCTCATGTGGTGCTCCAGTGTAGCAATTGCAATTTGTGAATCCTTTAGAATTACTTACATTTATGCTGGAAAAAAGAATGAATTCTGCATCAGATTTTCAAACAAGTAAAAGAGAAATACACCTAATGAGATAAAGATATTATACATAGTAATGTATTTGTTTGCATATATTTAATGCATGTATAGAATATATTACATATCTGTGAAAGGGAAATGTATGTGAACTTTTGCTTTCAGTATCTGATAAGCAGTGATAACTGCAAATATTCGGTACCATTTGAGAAAACCAGAGCAACCAGAGCAAATTTGTACTTCATTAAGGACTTTCACTTGCCATTACCAAACATAAACTTTATTCTGTGTGCTTAGAGTTGCTGTCTTGCTATATGAAACATATTCTATTGACATGTAGTTCATGGGCACACGTCTGGACATTTAATTTAAAATTCATGGATGTAATTTTGAATTCATGGTTCCGTCAATGTTGGCAAGCTGTCTTGGCCCAGAGGCAAACAGGCTCTTATGCTGTAGTGGAGTGCAACTTTCAATTGATACGTTCTTGCAATCCAAACAATTTGGTTTAAGGGCCTTGCTCAAGGACTCAAAGGTGACAGCTTGGCCAACATGGGTTTTGAAGCCTCAACCTTCTGGGACATAATCCAGGAACATAACTGCTAGGCCATCACAGTCCCTTCTTGCTTGTTCACCAGATAGTTATCTGTTTACTTCATTTCTGTCTTTTTACCTATTGCTACAGACTACATCAATTAGTTTCCTTCTTACATTTAAGACCTAAGCCAACCAAGAAGGATTTGTTTTTGAGTCTTGGTCCTCCCAAAGTTTCTTCCTTATAATGGTTAGGGAGTTTTGGCATTGGACTTGTAAGCTAATCTCAAATTTCAAAGATGCTTTGAGACAATGCTACACTGTAAAAAGTGCTAGATGAATAAATATGACTTGACTTTAGCAAACTGCAGATAGGCAGTAATGTTATTTTTGGAGAACAGTGGATTTCTCCATGCAGTCTGCCATGCCTGCCATAGTTGTTCAGTGTTATCCTGATGGTGAACTCATGAACCTTAATATTAGCTATTATGAAATGGGCCTTTGATTGCTTAGAAGTTATCATATGTTCCTTTGTGACTCACACTTATTTACATCTTGCTGTTGGAATGATCTTTGATGGTTGACCACTCCTGGTGAGGATAACAATGGTCTTAAATTTCCTCCAATTCCTCACTGTGGACTGGTGAAATCCAACATCTTCAGAGATATTTTTGTAACCTTTTTCATTAAACTGAGCATCCACAACTTATAAATTTCCTTGTATTGTAAAGATTGTGTTGTGATAGATTATTTAACACAACATTGCACCCACTGCATCAGAAATATCCAGTAACTTTACTGAGCAGTATACTTGTCTTGATGTCTCCTGTCTCCACTTCCACTTACTGCTGTGCATGTACATCCAAAGTTCCATTAATGTGTGCATTTGTAATTTCACTAATGTTTGTTTATGTTTGGATTCATTTTGGAAGTACATTTGTGTCTAATTTCAGTGATGAGTCAGACGCTGCCCAGTAAGTGTTTATTTCTGTTTCTGTGCCAGAGACACTACTGAAAATTAGATACCAAAAATGCCAATGTATTGTACAGTACACTAAGGGTGACACAAAAATAAAACAGTGATGAAAAAGCGATGTAAGACACTGAAAAATGACAAAAAAATGTATTTGCACTCATACCTATGGTGCCTATGGTGGTGAAGCATCTGAATGGGTGTTACCAAATATTGATCAGACTGCAAATATACCCAAGGGTAAGCATGTGTATTACTACAAAACTTAAACTCCACAGAAGTAGTGTTGCATAATATATATGCAATACTAGAAAAGTGTCGTGATATCTTACATTTACATTTATGTCATTTAGCAAATGCCCTTATCCAGAGCAACTTATGATTTATACAGTCTTACAATCCAAGCAATTGTGGGTTAAGGGCCTTGCTCATGGACCAAACTGTGTGAGGTGGGATTTGAACAGTAGAGTGCATCGTTTTATTAGTATCGTTACTTTAAGAATGACTGTTTTTTAATCAGCCTAATTTCTGCAGTTCCAGTGACGAGTAGGTGTACACAGCACTCTGCTTCATCTCCCTGCAGGTAAACACAGTGAATTACAAGACAACATGAGCAGTGTTAATGGCTGTTGATACCAGCGCTTTTGTTGACCAGCCACGACTAACAGAGAAAGTTTGCGCAAGAAGTGAAGCATGGAAGACCATGAACATAAAAAGCAGTCTGCAATTTTTAAGTACAAAGACCAGGGGAGACAACACTTCCAGTTTACTTGTATTAAGAGTTCACAGAGCTGCAGGTTAGTGAGAAAGATAACAGGGTAGTGATAGCAGGTTAGTGAAAAAAATAACATGTGGTGGCCTAGTGGTTAATGTACTAAATCCCATCTCTACCGCAGTTGGGTCCCTGAGCAACTGCTTGAATTGTAAGACTGTATTAATTGTAAGTTGCTCTGGATAAGGGCGTCTGCTAAATAACATAAATGTAAATAACATGAAAACACTGTGCTCATATTCAAATATAAATCAGATGAGTTTTCACATTATGTGAAAATTGTATTCCGTTACTTCCATTATTTCCTGACGTTTTAGGTTTTTGCCTTGATATCGTTTCAGTATTGGTATTAAGATACTTTAGGCAGGTGTCTTTTCAAAGTCATAATTGTGGTATCGTCACAACATTATACAAAATGAACATGAGGTTTATGGACTGATGAGAAGTTGAAAACAGGACACAAAGTGTAAAGAGAATACTGATCAACAGCCAGAAACAGCACAGATAATTTAGCACAGCTATGTTTAATTAGGTATTCTTGAAGTACTTGTTTTCATACAGCCACTCGTCTATCATACTGTACATTCATAGGAAGATCTTTGTTCCTCATATTTTACACTGGCCCACATCATATACACGTTCACCTTCCCAAATTATCGACATTATATCCCAGAAGACTAGACATGGATTTTTATACACAAAACATCTGCAGATCTTTAAATTTACTAGCACTCACACACATGCGAATAGACAAACAATTGGGAAGTACAATGAAATAAGGTTCATTTTCCTTGCGTGTATCCATGTCTTATTTACAATTTTCCCCAAACTGTTACAATATTTTATGTAACATGTATTCATCCATCAAACTGGATTTGGGATTGTTTGCTTTCAGTCTGACAGCATGTGAATGTAAGATTCTATGAAAAATTATGAATTATGAAAAATGCAAGGCAAAATAAACAGATTTTCACTTTTGTCTATTCAACTATTGCATATAACATGTTGTTTTATCACCAGCCCAAGAGTTCTAACTGTTTAGTCCACTCCATTCATTTAACGTGTGTACAGAAGTCTTTAATGAGGCAATTTACCTAACGTTACAGTATTTCCTGTAAAACATTATAACATATTGTATATACATAAAGATCCTGCAAACTAGATTTGTGAATATTTATGATTAATTCGATTTCAATTTCAATTCATTTTAGCAGACTATTGTTGGACTTCACAAACAGAACAGAAACAGTATACACTGTTTAAATTATATTTGAAAATAAATATTTTAAAATATGCAAAAACATTTAAATAAATATAAATATAAACAGACTTCAGATTTTGGTGCTAAGAAAATATATATGTACACATGTACAACCCCAATTCTAAAAAAAGTTGGCCATTATGTAAAACATAAATAAATACAGAATATTATGATTTGCAAATCCTGTCCAACCTATATTCAATTGAATACGCTACAAAGACAAGATATTTAATGTTCAAATGGATAAAAGTGATTGCTTTTTGCAAGTATTCGCTCATTTTGAATTTGATGCCTGTAACACATTCCAAAAGGGACAAGGGCAACAAAAGACTGGGCAAGTTCCGGAATGCTCAAAAATCACCTGTTTAAAATATTTCACAGGTGAGTGTCATGAATGGGTATAAAGGAGCTCAGGAACACTTCAGAAAACCATTATCAGTGAGCAACAATACAACAACGGAGTCCACAGATTTTTGGGCAACTTAAGTTGTACATCAAGCAAGAATGGGAAAGAATTCCATCTACAAAAATACAACAATTAGTGTCCGTAGTTCCCAAACATTTATTGATTGTTGTTAAAAGGAAAAGGTGAGGTCTCAACATTTTTGGAATGTGTTGCAGGCATCAAATTCACAGTGAGTGAATATTTGCAAAAAACAAAGTTTATCAGTTAAACATTAAATATCTTGTCTTTGCAATGTATTCAATTGAAAATAGGTTAAAAATGTGTATATGTGTATGTATGTATGTATGTCTGTGTGTGTGCGATTGGAACAATGTACATTTATATATATATGCGCACACGCACGCACGCACACACGCACGCACGCACGCACACATACACACACACACACACACACACACACACACACACACACACACACACAAATATATATAGGCACAGGTGGAATTGATCTAAAACTATCTATATCAGAAGGCTGTTAGCAGTGAAGACCTCTGCTGAAATTCATTAACTATTTGTGTGTAAATCAATGATAATATACAGAATAGGAAAATGAACCATGAAAAATAGAAAAAATAAAGAGAAAATATAGCTAAAATATTTAAAGTGGGTTGCTGTATCAATTGTAAAACTTCCCATGTGTGCTTCTAAAAATGACTCCACCAGTACGACTGTGTCAGGTGATGGTCACATAAGCCTAGTAATGCAAATAGAATATAATGCCCAGTAAAGATATGCATGGATATTCTATTAAAAGGCAATTCATTGTTAAGTGCCAGTATTTTTTAACTGTAATTATGTTTAGATAATTGCTGAGGGACTATGCACTAAAAGGTGCACTTCCATTGTGTGTAACCATCTATGAGACAGTAACCAGTAAAACTATGCCTATAATTAATTCGTGCACCAGATGGATAGACACAAGCACACACACAAATATAACTCCCAATCTCATTTCTGCCTCCATTTTGGCCCCATGTGTTACAAAAATTCTTAATAAATTTACCAGTGCCAAATAAACACTATCACATACAAAATTTGAAACCTTGGTTTGATTTTCAGAATGTTTCTCTTCATAAATTAAAATAGATAAAATCTAATTTCAGACAAAAACGGTTTAGTAAACCCCATGTTTTTGGACCACATCTTAAATATTAAAAATAAGTCAATTTAAATGCAGATCACGGTTCTAAAAGCACTAAAGGGAACTCATTCATGAAATCTTAGTAACAAGATGGGCAAACCTCGACTAAACTATGCATAAAATTGGCCTTCATGAAAATTCTATAGCAGAATCACAAAAACTAAGTAAACATCATATTTGGTAGTAGAAGGTGAGCATGTACATAAATATCAATTGTTTTTATACCAGGCATGTTTGCTGGTTCATTTATAATTAGCACACAATAACCATGAATAACTAATGACCACGATATTTTGGAAAATCATCCAAAATGGCTTAAAAAACAAAATAAAAGTTTCTGATGTAGAAATTTGCTTTTATTACAGTTTTTCTCAATTGCTTTGGTGCATTTCTTTGATTAGAATTAAAATGATCATAACTGTTAGTTCAACTTCCGCACGATTTAGTAATTTGTGCATATCATAGTACCAATTTCTCACTCCTTCCAAATTGCAAATGCTCTGCTGTTTTATAACATTATCATTAGTTATGTCAAGTCACTCAAAACTACTTACCATATACTTAAGAATGCTGAAGCGCCATTCCCTATTAAAATAATAGTCTCCATTTTACTGCTTTTGAATCATTACATACAAAAATGTTGAATAAGTTGTCAAACTCAATCAAGCAAAACTTATGCATTTCTTTGCATTTTTTTCTTGAAAATGTCTCCCAATTTGAACAGTTTTTTTTGTCAGGTGAACCTCAGCTTTCACTGATAAGGAATGTTTGAAACATGAGTTGTAACCAATGATAAGCCACTTCTCCACAGTCACTCAGAGCTGAATTCCAAGCATACAATATATGAACCGAGCAGGACATAGTGTATCAAACAAAACTGTGATACAGAAATGGAAGGTCTGCATCAGAGAAGACGGTCGAGGATGCATGGAGAAAGGGGAAAGGGACTAAACATGGGAAGAGAAAAAAAAGAGGTGAAGTACTTGAAATTAGGGCTACAATTGTAGACCATGTAGTCAATCATGGCACCAATTAGAGTAGACTAGTAGACCGGTTTTCAGGTAGTGTCACCATAATTTTTATTTTTTTGCATTAGAAAACAAAGTGAACTGTCGTAATAAAAATGGCAAAGCTATTTCACCATCTTGTTCATAAACAATGGTGTCAGTACATTTTATTTTGATGGAACTGACACTTTCATTGAAATTAATACTTGGAAAAGAATTAGCTATCCATTTTGAGCAAGTGACACTAGGTTTTGCAGTTTGTACATTTGCTGTTGTGCAAATGTCAGTAGGGTTGTGAGAAATGCACCACTGGGGAAAAACTGTAAATGAAGTGGGTCTAAATAAAGAGTCCAAGTTTTTTAAGGCCTAAAAAAGTAGACTGGCATATTATGTGTACTGTAAACGCAGTATCTTCCATTAGATTTAAAGGTCAAGGGTTTCAACAGGAAGTGCTTTATAAACTACTTACGTGTAAATTAGTTCTGGTTGGGTTTCATGAATGAGGCCCAAATACTTCATTTTGTCTGCAATTCTTATTGTCCAGTCATAATATGATGTTATATTATAACATGCTATAGTTATTTTTTGTCTAGGTCATTTCCCTTATACAGAATTGCAATAAATAAAGAGTCATGAGTCATAAGGGAAGTACAGTCTTGGAACAAACTACGCACTGACATTAACTGCAGATGTTTTTTGCTTGACAGACGTGCATTTGTTACTGTCACTCATTCAGCACACAGAATACATAATTTTTTAGAATGCAGTAATTTGTGCTATCTCAGCACTACACTGCTGATCAACAGTTTGTCAAGAGTCTATAGGATTCTCATTGTATGTATTGGTCAAATGTATGTTCAACCAAAAGCCATTTGATAGCATGCTTATATCTAAGAAATGATACCAGGATAACTGAATAATAATTGATTACTGATATTAATTGAAGTGGTGGTGATAATTCAAAACATGTTTCTGTCAGTCCTGAAGACCCAGTGTTAATTTCAGGAGCACACAAACTACATTTATAAAGCAGATGTATCACATGAACAAACATGTAATATGGTAATTATAAATTGTCTCTCTGGACATTTGCTGAAAGCCTGATGGCCTTTGCACACACAGTCATTAAATTATTAAGACAATGCTGTTCAAGATTCAAAGTGAATAAGTATCCTTGTGTCTTAGCATTTCTGTACATATATTATAAAGCATACCCTTTCATTAAACTTCAGTTATAATCATTTGCAATTGCTGTTGTTACGCAGCAATGCAACTGGACCTGATGTGTACATATATTTTGTTATCTAGCTGTTTAACTGGGATATAATGTTTTTCCCCATCAGTACCAGGGAACATATTATGCTATTTATCATTTATCAGTTATTAGACAAAACTTTTTCAATGTAGTGTTTTGAAGAACAATTTAGTCATAAGATTAAGATTGCTCACCAAAGTAGTACAAAGTAGAAGGAGTGATACAGTAATGGCATTATTCACTCTTTTGCAATGCCACAGTTTTAAAATTATTTGCTTGGTTGTGTTAGCAGTTAATATTTTTTTTCTTTTTTGTGTCTCCCCTGGACTAATCTGAATTGTATGTGATCTTTCCCTATAGGTAAGACTTTCCCCATTTACTTTACCTATTCCATTCCTATAATTTTTCCATTTTAACATCGCTTCAAACCACATTACAAGTTTCATATTTTACTTTTCTTACACATACATTTAAAATTCCAAGGAAGCATTGTCCTTCTCATAAATGTAAACTCTCCTTCTCATTAGTGGGAGAGGCATGACTGAAACAGAGTAGCAAGATTAGAGACATTTAATACTTGACCTGCTCCATCTCTGAGTATTCGGCATCCATGTCCGAGTCAAGGAGCGAGTGTCCAGTGTGATCACTGTTTAGTGAATGTGTGGTAGTAGAGCGTGAGAGCGAGCTGGGCTCATCAAGAAAACTGTCACTGTGTGAAAACAGGCCCAGGTCAGGTAGCTGGGATGATGAGTGGGCCTCCTCACTCAAACCATCATAGTAGAGGTCATCAACATCCACAAACCACTCAGGCCAAAATTTCCTCCGGATACGCTCACAGTACATGGCTAGATTAATGAACTCACCTGCACAAAACAGAAGTGTCGTTATATACACAACAAAATTACTACAATGTGTTTCAGTCTGCTTCAGATTGTTCAGAGTTAATTTTGTGTCATGTTTAGGGCTGCAACTAACGATTATTTTAATAATCGATTAATCGGTCGATTATTTAAATTTTTTTTTTTTTTCGATTAATCGATGAATGGATATTTTAAAAAATATTTTCCATGTCTTTAATCGGAAATAGAGCATTAAATAACAGAGAAAATAAGTGCTAATAATAATTAAATAATAATAGATTAAATGATATAAGTCCTAAAACTGTTGTTGAGAGACAATATAGCATTAGATAGATCAATTTAAACAGGTCAGTAAACTTTTTATTTACAGCATTAGGTTAATGCAAGTAAGTAACAAAAGTGCAAAAGCTAAGAGAGACGCACACATTGGCACAATATGTATCATAGTGTGTAAATACCTAATTACACAAATTAGAGTAGCTTGAATATGTTACCTTTATCCCTGTCTAAATGTAATTTATCCTGCCTATACAGTGCAGTATCTTCACTCATACTCTGTCAGAAAATTACAACTTAAGCTTAATCATTAATTACCACAACTGTGTACACGTTATATTTATTTATAAAGCACATAAACACTGTTTAAGCTAATTAAACTTAAATTAAAAGTAACGCACACATATTCTATCACTGCCATTATCCAGTTAACAAGCAAAAAAACAGCATGAACTGTGCTATGCTATGCCAGTTCGGATGGTAATCCTCATTGGTTACTCTAACATGTTTCCATTTCAGGTTCTGTATTATCACCGTTTGCACACTTTTGAGAATTTAAGCCGAACCTTCTTCTCTGCGTCGGTCATGTTTCTTTTGTAAGATGTATTAACTTCTTAATGTTGTGGTCTTCGGACTCACTATATAATATTAATACTATGGGTTACTTCTAGTAATCATTCACGGACACGAGGATGCAGTACAACTCTTTTACTTGCTAACTCAACAGCGTGTACAACGTGTAGCCATTAGCTGCTCTACATAGTGCTAGTGACAGTCTCACATAATCGAGCACAGAGTGTTCGCTCGTATACACTGCACTTAATGTTAAACTTATTTAGAAATTTTCGTGTTGCTCCGTTCACGTCGTTCTTATTTATTTATTTCCAGCGCATATGAAGTGCCATATAAGACATAAATCGTGTGACAGCCCTAATGACCACACCATTGGAATAAATTTCGTATCCTTGGAATAACACGAACTGGAGATAAAATTCACATTTCTCTCCCTTAATGTATAGATTGTTCTAAAAGAACAATTTCAGTACTGTATGTACATGTTCAATGTGAGCATTCAAATCAGGTAAGTAAAATACAGCGTCCCTCAAGGATCTGTGCTTGGCCCACTATTATTCTCCCTGTACATGCTCCCTTTAGGCTCAATTATCCATAAACGTGGCATTAGTTTTCACTGCTATGCAGATGATACACAGCTGTATATATCAGCAGATATAAATGACGGTCTCATAATCTGGAAAAAATAAGAACTGTGTTAAGGTATTACAAAATTGGATGTCATTTAATTTCCTTTTCCTTATCTCAGATCAAACTGACAGATTGGCTACATCTATGCAGTTGTAAAAAAAACTTGGGTTTTATGCTTGATTCACATCTTTCCTTTGATGTGCACATTAGCAACATCACACAAATTGCTTTCTTTCAGTTATCTAATACTGCTAAAATATCCTTTTTTTTTCAAAAGAAAAAAAAAAATGGAGAAAATGGTTAATGCATTTATAACCTTGAGGTTGGATTACTGGTTGGATGATCTAGTAAATCTCTAAATAAATTTCAACTAGTGCAGAATGCAGCAGCTTAAGTGCTAACTTGAAAAATAAAATGTAATCATATCAGTCTTGTTCTGGCATCTCTACACTGGTTCCCAGGTAAATTCCACATTGATTATAAAATACTAACTATATAACTATTATAAAGATATAAACATATAAAGCTCTACATGGCCAGGCCCCACATTATCTGAATGAACTCAGAGTCTCACAATCCAACTTCTCTACTTTGTTTACAAGGTGCAGTACTTCTTTTAGGTCATAGAATTAAACAGTCAAAACATCTTTTTCATTCATGGCTCTTTAACTAAGAAATGAACTCCCCACTGTAGCTTGAGAGTCAGACACTCCAAATTATTAATAGGTCTAGGCTAAAACATTCTTTTGTGCATAGGCATTGGTTAGATTTAGACTGGGATGCATGGATCGAGTTACTGGGTCCATCATGCCCTTTGGGCAGGGGTGTCTGGTGGGTGACCTGCCTGGGCTGGATTTCGGTTCTCCCGACCTTGATTTGTGCATCCTTGCCTTAGACTTAGGGTAGAGCCAGGGCTTCACAGTGTTTCAGAGATTTATGGTGAGCTGGGATTTTGGGTTGTTGTCTTTATTTCTCCTTATTGCAATCACTCGGGAATGTTGATTGCTGGGGAGGTGGGTTGCTCATGTGATCCCTTGACCTTGTTACCTTCTGGTTCTCCTCTTTCTAGCTATGCTGCTATCGTTAATGCTCCCTAAGTTTCATGCTGCACATGATATCAGTGATGGGTAATAAATTCTGTGCTCTTAATTAAAAAGTAACTACATTTTCTTTTCTTTTTTCCCTCTGAGCTTATGTTCGGAACCAGTTCCAGCCCCACATACTTAGATGTTCCTCCACTTTAGCATCACTCTACTGGTTTTTATCAACAGTCCCACCATGTCCAAGCCACACCAAAGGGCAGTAACTCTTTCTTTATCCCTTGGTCGTCAAGAGTCGATATGCCTCAAAGGACTTTCTTCTGGGGACTCAATATCCTAGTGACTCTGTGTATCAGACAAAATATTTGCCGATATGCATATGTTTAACATTATATTCTTTAACAGTAGTATTTACTTAGTTTTACTATTAATACAAACTTAATTATTTAAATTAACATTTGAGCCGCAAAAGGAGGATGAGTCCTTTTTGTTCTAGTTCCTGACAATGTCCTGCAACTTCACTTTTATAGACCACAATCAACTGTGTGAAGAAAATGGTGGTCACATACTGACAAAGTAGACCCCAAAATAAATAGCAAATACCCTCTAATAAACCCGTGTGACTTTTTTACAGGTACCACTTAAGAATGTTGTTATATACTGCTCACAAAAATTAGGGGATATTAAAAAATGAAATCAATAAATATTCTGTTATTATTGCGAGCAGTATATTTATTATATATAAATATCATACATGCAAGTGTTACATTAACACATAAAGGCTTCCATGTACTTTTCCTCCTCTCCTTCTCTCATCCTTTCTGCATTTCTCATAAAGTCAGTCTAAGCAGATGACCCTGTCGACATCAGGCAACTTGCCCACTTCTTGGGCCTTGCTTTGAACATTAATCACTGGCTCTCAAAGGAGATTTCATGCCTGCACTTTCCATCATTGCTCTGCCTGATGCCGGTCTCACTCAGCAGTAGGACATTTACTGCACTCTCAAAGTCAGGCATTTCAAAATTGAAGAACAAGAGCAGATTAAAGATCAAGAGGGGAAAGGGACACAGAATATGAGAATATACATAACATATAATATTTCCACTTACTTACACTTTTTGAGAACCAAACTAAGATGTATGGCCATGGTCTTGGTAGTCCTTCCATAATGCTGCTCAAGATGAGATACTTGCTCCCATAGTCTGCCACCATCAAAATAAAGTTCCAGCCTGAGCATCATTGTGCTGGCCCACTGTTGTAATCATTTCATTTTTTAAACATTCCAAATGCAGGCTGGTCACTGCTGTGCACCACCCTTATTCTACTGTAATAAATCATCTTGTGCCACCTGTTTTCTAGACACCATTGGCTGTGTAATAGGCCAAGTTGGCACTTTCATTGTTAATAAGTTCCTCAGGTCATGCTAATCACCATTTTATCATCTCAGAGTTCTTTTTAAAAGCTTTATGTGGTAACAAATCCACTTTCAATGTTCAAAGAAGCCTAACATATTTCCTATTTTGCTCATAATTATTTACATATTTACAATACATTTACAATAAGGGTTAAGTAAAGGGACAATACATATCAGAATAACTCAATGCTGATAGATTTAGTTATCTAGAGCACATTAGGATTAGGCTTAAGATTAGGTTTTAAGTTTTACAATGTTGAAACCTGATACCCAAAACACAAATATGTCAGGTCAGTAGCCTATTACAAATGTGTTTACCAGTTCCAATTGAGTACACTTTTTATGCAGTCAGAAGACAATGACAAAAATCCAGCATGTCCAATCCACAATTACACAGGATTCACAGTGTGCAAACCATAATTACAACTCGATAAGTGTGCAGGCTTAGTCGCTGTTTGTTTAATCAACTTTGAGTTCACAGACTGTGTGCTTAAAAAGTCAGTGCTTTTGAGAGGTACAGGTCTGAATACTCATCAGACTCATACAGAAGAAGCAGCTTGAAGAGGATGTTTATGTGATGAGAACTGTCACTTAAAAGTTTATGAGCTTTAGAGCCAATCTTTTATTACTCAGCGGGATGTTTTTAGATTTAACAAGCTGTGTGCAATTCTGCACTGTTTCTTGTCATACATATGTTTGTAGTCACACAAGATTAAAAGGGGGAAATGTTTTATATGTACATTTAACAAAATAAAATACATTTAAAAAAGTAGGGAGTGTGTTATCTCGAATAACATCATGGCTGTGATTTGGTCATAGCCACGAGCCGAAGGTTTTTTTTTTTTTTTTTACAAAATAAATGAAGAAAATAAATCAGGAAATTAATAATAAATATGCTTTAATGAGGACGGGACCTTCCGCCAAAAAGTAGTTCCACAACAACAGTTCCATGGCCTATCTCAAGGGCTACAATACGGCGTATAGTTTATACAGTTTAACTTTAAATCAAATTTGGGATTAAGCGAAGATTAAGTATCTATTCGATTAAGTCTCGGTGTTGTTACTTATTACTTACTTATACAACAGTAAGTCTCGGTGATTGAGCTAGCAAGCTCTGAAAAGCTCACATCGTCATCGTTAAATTAGGGAAACGTTAGCTCTGTGTTTATGGATAAACTTGCTTATTTATATATTGGTTTGGTATCTATTCGATTAAGTCTCGGTGATTGAGCTAGTGAGCTCTTAAAAGATCACATCGTCATCGTTAAATAAGGCAAACATTAGCTCTGTGTTCGAATAGATACCAATCCAGACCATACGCCTATAATAAAACACAGATCCAACAAAATCGTGGTGTTAAATTGTGTTGATTTGCTTAAGTCTCGGTGATTGAGCTGGCGAGCTTTGAAAAGCTCACATTGTCATCATTAAATAAAGCAAACAAAATGTACAGCTCACAATAATTACGCGACGCTGGCATTTCTTTGCCCTGTTCTGATCTCAGATCTGTTTCGAAATTCACCGAGAGGGATGGAGCCTTTATAAACTGTGCCGAGATCAGCTGCGGTCGTTAGATACTTATTGTAACCGGTTTGTCGCAATGTCTTAAATGTACTGAGGTCTGCAGACAAACAAGGACAAGGAAACGGTTATTAGTGTTGTGTTTCAAACCACGCACGTTCATGTGTATATGGCGTTACTAGGCAACGTGTCCGCGGAGTGATACAGCTTTAGTGTGAGAATGCCGTGCTGTTATCACCTATATCAACACGGTTAGAACACTTCTCAACCAATCAGATTGTGAGGTCGGAACTAACTGTTGTATAAATATATATGTAGTCTGGTACCTGCTTAGATGGCAGCATATGTTGCTTGAAAACCTTTGTAATTCTTTCAACATTAATGGTGTACACTTCAAAATCACAACACAACGTCCCAACTTCATTGGAATTGGGGCTGTACACTATTCAGTCTAACAATTGTTTTATAATATTATAATATGATAAGTGTACTGTCTAAAATTAGCAGAAATTAACTAATTAAATCCTTTCATTGTCTGGCATCTCATTTCAAGAGGAGGGTATACCATTTAAACAAAATCTATTACATAACAATAGTAATGGCAATACTGTACCTTTACCAGTAAATCCACTTTTGGGTTTTGTGTTTAATTAATTCTTCAAGTCCCTTATGAGTAACAGCAAATTGTTTTGGGATGTTCTTTATAACTAGCTACTCTTGAGCACTGAGATGTCATGTTGTAATTAAACACTTAATTAAATTCAATAATCATGAAACAATTGGCACTTTTGTGCAGCTTCCACCAAAACAAATTATGCTGACAGAAACAAACAGGCAGCAAGTATTTCATTCATAATGTACTGCAAGTCTGCAGCAGGAATGACATGCTTTTCAGATATGAATTACAGGCTGTTATGTGTGCAGTTCACAAATGTGTGTAATATTATAATGTAATATTGTTTTGGAATATTTGTAGTATCCTGCTGTAAAACTTGTTTTAGCAGGCCAACAGGACATCAGATTACATGCATACTGGCTTTTCAAATTGTAGTAGCAGGCAGGGAAATTAATTTGTTTTTTTTCCTAAAATGTGCATAAATGTTTAGGAGAAAATTAAGAAGAATTGTATAGCAAAGAGTGTAAGCGATAAATGTGTAAAGCAAAGACACTGAAAATTAGCATAGAGTCAAGCTTGGAGGTTTTTCAGCCATTCCCCACCATATTGTATATACATCACATATGTACACATATGTACATACATTATACAATTTTCACAGAAGGTTCCTTAGTCAAAGACGTATATTTCAGTATCAAGTGTTATGAATGAGTTAGGACCAGAAAGGATGCGGGAATGAAGGTACCCCACGACGTATAATAATAATGGGGAAATAACAAAAGAGGCAGAGCAAAAGGCTTTCCAAATTACAAAAACAAAAAGGGAAAAATTCACGCAGCTCTGATGCATCCCGAATGGGAATGGCACCCACAGATGACGCAAACGTGAATCCGTCGGATGGCGATAAGTTGCGACGTATGTCAGCCAGGCAGTGAATTACTGAACGAAGGCAACGTGGTACGGCTTAAGTGCTCGCTATGGCGCATTAAGGGATGCGAGCGAGGGACCGTACGTTCTGTGACGACGTGGCACTGAACAACGCTGGGGCTCGTACTGTTATAGTAGAGACCCCAGGTGTTCACTATCACGTCGTCAATTAAACACCGAATATATTCGCCGTCACCGGACTCTCTGTAATGGCTACTGGGGGAGTCGTGAGCGCACCGAGAGTACGAGGTAAGCCTCGTAACATCAAGTGTGAATAATTATAATTTTAGTCAACTGTTCTTTACAGAATAGCTTCAACACTGGGAAGTTGGTGGGTTTCCTCACATGAATTGCTTCCACAACATTGTTGTTGAATTAATGCCAGGAATTTGTATTGGCCATTTTATAACATTACCTTTAGTCTTTTTTAACTAGTCTTTAATTAAAAAAAAAAACAACTAAAAGTTGTCTTTATCTATTTTTCTGTTTCTATTTTTCTATTTTTTAATTTACTTTTAGGACTTCTCTGATATGATCATGTTCTATATGTTTTCTTGTGATTCATATGTCTACTTAAATACAGAATTCTGTAACTGCACTGAACCTCACAGGTCATGTGATCAAAACTTCAAAGAAATTTGATATTATATTTTGGTAGCAGCTGGAATTTTTGTGCAACTTCTGGTGTATGGAGGGCTTTTTTAGTTACAGTTTGGCTGGTGTTTTAAGGTCCAGTAGCATCATTCCAAATTAATACTCAACACACACTGGGGTTACACCCTGATGTGAATCAGCTACCATATAAAACTGGACAGCAAACTCCAAATCAGGTCATTCCCAATTTACAGAGGCAATTTGTGTGGAAGGCATTGATTAATGAGGGAGACACAACTTATTGGAGACTGCAGTGTCATCTGTTCTCTTCTATATCCCAGCTTGCTCCCTATCTGCACAACAAGGCAACAAGTAAAACAGCAGTCTAACAATTCAAGCCAGCCCATCAATTAATCACCCATTTTCCATTTCCAGGACAAAATAACACTAATGCTACTGGGCAAAAAGGATGGTGAGAGAGAGCACTGTTTACCTCCCTTGAGAGCCGTATGAGAGGTGTATTTTAGCTAACTGAGTTTTATGTACATTAGCAATGAATATAAATGAACACAGTAAAGAATACATGCATTTAAAAGTCTATACAAGAATCAAATATTGTTCATTTTGATTTTGAAGCAAGACCTGTGCTGCACAGTAGCCACTCATTTCCACTCAACATTTGGATATTTAGATGACGTTAATTAAGAAATTATCTCACCCTTATTGGTTCACAAAATCTATCTAAGCGACACTTTATTCCATCATTCAGCTACTGTGTGATATTTAGTGGTTGTAAGTTTATCCTTATAGTAAAGCCTGCTAAATGCTTTATATGTATCAGTTCCACTTCTCTCTTGGAGACATTCAGATTCCTGCAAGCTCTTTAGTGGCAATGTGAAGGACACTGCCACACGTCAAAGTACCAGCAATGACCTCGACACATGGCTCTCGCCCATGTCTGGGCTTTCTGGAGGCCTGGATCTAGAGGTTGTGACACAGCATCCTGGTGGACACAGTGGCAACTGGATCGGCTGGACTGGCCAGTGAAAAGGAGAAGAGAAAGCTGATCCAGAACGAGGCATGTGCTGAGGTGGAGGAAGCTCGCTTCCATGCCCAAGCAGGGGGCCTGGACCAAGTGGAAGCATACAGCTGGCAGTAAAGATCGCCTAGGCAGAGTTCTGGAGGTTAGAGCCACATCAATAACAGTTCCTAGTCCAGTCAGTGTATGACATTATCCTGCCGAGCAGGCCTGGGGCCTGGTGGACTCACCTGTTATATATAGATATTCTCAGCTGCTTCTCAAAGGCTTTGGGAGACAGCCGATATCATTGGAGTCATGACTAAGCTGTGCGGGCAGTAGCAGACATCATCTGGACTGCAGAAAGATGCAACACCCCTCAAGTGTCACCATCTTCTTTAAAACAGGCACAGCCCCCAAAGAAGACCAAGGGTGGCCTTCTTGTAACAGCAAGGGACTGACAACTACTGGTTGACCATGGGAGATTCTCGGACATCATTGCAGTACAGACATGGTCTTGATGTCTGGGGCAACCAAGTAGGTAGTGCTACTTGAGCTAATAGTCCTCTGAGAAGATTGGATGGGATTGGATAGGATGAAACCCAAAAATGGAAAAAGGCCAAATGTGTTGACCTGGTGGCTAAGTGTAGGAGGAATGGATGGAAAGTCCATGTGAACTGAAGTGGGCTGTATTGGTTTCGAGGCCAGTATTTACATCAAGCCCTGGGACTCCTAGAGATCTTGCAGATTGTACAGAAAAAGAATTAATTGCAATCAGAATTTTTTTTCTCATTTGCTGGTACAATAGCCTTTATTCGTCTTAGAAGGTTTTCCACTACTTTTTTGAAATTTTTAAAACATATTACTGGTGTTGGACAAATCCCTGGCTCACTGTTGGCAAAGGTGTCTGGTGGAGTTCTCAAAGTTAGCAAATAATTTCTTTATGGGCTTTTACATTCATCCTATTGCATTTATAATGTATGTACCAATTTTAAAGATTTTCAAATTTAAGAAGGGAACTCGGAGGGGCCATGTTACAATCAATATAATCTAATAATTTTGATTCTGTCCAATGCATACAACATTAATAATGGATCTCTATTTAATTATTGAATGGTGCCAGTCAAGATGCCATCTGTAGCCTAAAAGCTGCAGTAATCCTTGTTTGTCTTCAAACCAAATATTTTAGAAAAGTGCTCTTTTAAATTTTCGACCTCATTCTACTTGTAATCACTTCCACCATCACACTGTTTCTCACTTCATCCACAGTACAAATGTCTGAAGCACAATAAACTTGCCACTGACTCTGGGTTTTGTCTGGAATGAACCTTGAAGTGTTTGCTCTCCATCAGTTTCAATCTAGGAGAAAATCTAGTACACAGTGCTAACCCATTACAGTCGCCCAAAGCAATAATAAATACACACCAAAAATAAAATATTGATTGCCTAGTGTTAACTTTTAATCTGAGAAGAAATTAAAGCAAATATTAATCACATGCTTGGATATGATTAATATGAATGAGGTCCAGGACTGAGTCTTGCAATACCTGAAAAATGCACACTGTTTGCATTTACCCATTCACATTAAAAATGCATGGGGTGCACAGTTCAATTAACTGGATGAATAAAAAATTATTTCAATCTTACATTTAATCCCAAATCTCTACATTATATGAAATTAACCCATTCCTTTGCTGATTCCTTCCTTTCATGACACAGATAATGTAGGGAAAACAAATATGACTAATTGTCATTGGGTAAGTATTGCATATTCGTGAAGAAAAAATAGTGACAGACAAAGGAAATACCTTATTCCAGAATCTATAACAAATCAGTCTATACCCGCAAATTAGAAACAAAAAGTTGGATGGTATGGAAATGCACATACAACAAAAAATGTAAAAAATAATAAATATACGATGATTGTTAGTGCCCGTGGGTAACTTGCATATCTGTGAAGGCACCATTAATGCGCAAAGGTACATACAGGTTTTAGAGCAACATGTGCTGCCATCCAAGCAGAGTCTTTTTCAGGGACGTCCCTGCTTATTTCAGCAAGACACCTCCAAGCCACATTCTGCACTTGTTACAACAGCGTGGCTTTGTAGTAAAAGAGTGCAGATACTAGACTGGTCTGTCTGCAGTCCAGACCTGTCTCCCATTAAAAATGTGTGGCACATTATAAGCCACAAAATAAGATAATGGAGACTCTGGACTGTTGAGCAACTTAAGTTGCACATCAAGCAAGAATGGGACAGAATTCCACCTACAAAGCTTTAACAATAGGTGTCCTCAGTTCCTAAATGCTTATTGAGTGTTGTTAAAAGGAAAAGTTATGTAACACATCATCATGTTGCTGGCATCAAATTCAAAATGAGTGAATATTTGCAAAAAGCAATAAAGTTTATCTCTTTAAACATTAAATATCTTGTTTTCATAGTGTATTTAATTGAATATAGGTTGAAAGAGATTTGCAAATCATCATATTCTGTTTTTTTTTATTTATGTTTTACACAATGTCCCAACTTCATTGGAATTGGGGTTGTATTGGTATTAAAGAGTAGTTGAACAAGTGTACCTAATAGAGTGGCCACTCAGTGTTTATATGATTTCAATTGTACTGATGGATGTGTACAAGTAATTTGCAAATACTACACTTTAAAAAGCCATATCAATCCCCAGCAAATACAGAGGATTTATGGCATGTATACAGCATATGTGCTGCACAGTATGTTGTGCGTGTTATATAAATGTACATGCTTAGACAGTTATCATGCTCAGTCATTATTAAAAAAACCTTTTAATTGGTATGTATCAGTATTGGTATTATTTATGTTAGGGTAAAGATCAAACAGCTGTGTGTACTAATCTTTAATCTCTTTTGCAGTGAGATGCAGCTGAGTGGAAATCTATTCATCCACTTGTATTCCTTCCACCTCTGTGGACTACTCACATTATGGTCTACTCCTAGAGTGAAAACAGGAAGTAAAACCAAAAGACTGTTTTAATGAAATTAATCCTGTTTGACAGCACATTATACAATTTGGAACTTTTCTGTCTGAGATGCATATGAACTAATTTATTTAAATATTTTACTTAATGTACAGCCTGACAAAAATGTAGCATCAAGAATGCAATAACCACTCCAGAACATCACTGAAAAGACATAATGGATTAAATATATCAGATGAAATGGGTACTGCACATTAATTTTAATGTTTTGCAAAGAACCTGTGGAAATGTAAAATTTATTTCTTGGTGAGGTTCAGTGTATTGATATCAACAGATTTTTTTTAAATCTGTGATTTCATCGTCACTTGCTTGGATTCTTCAACAGTCTGTTCTCAGCTACATGCATATTTGGTTTTTCAGTACAACAGGCTCTTAGCAAACAGCATGATCCAATTGCTAGGCATTTAATTTGATTATTTATGAGATCACTATTTTCTTGAAAATAACATTTATATAATATGTACATACGTTTGTTCCCCCTTAGAAGGGCTTATAAGGACCTTTCCTAAATGCTGCAGTGAGTAATATGTGTTTTGTTTTGTTGTGCCACTGATTGGCTAGCTAATTGAGTCATTAGAGTAAAGCTAGCACTAGGTACCTGAACACTGATATAACACTGAGTAGTAAGTAACTATCATATGGGTAGTATTTGGATATCCAAATTAAATTAATTAATTATTTTCTTAAAATTATTGTATGATTTAAGGAGTCTGGAGGAAAGTGCAAGGGTGCAAGCCCTGTGATCTATGATCCATCAGCTCAACTTCTTGGCAGTTGGGCTGGACCAACACCCAGTGTGGTCAGAGAACTAAGTATTTCAGATCTTTTATGGAAGGAACAGATGCTGTGTGCTCTGGATTTACACGGCACCTGACAAATGCAATTTATGCTTGTGCGATAGCAGCATTAACACAGATTTTCTAGGGATATCCATTAATTTTTCACAAGACAATGCAAAACAACTTGCTGCATTACAAAAGCATAGCTGTGAAAAAAAATTGTAAAAGTAATGGATTGTCCTTAACGGAGAATGTGTTAAGAATTTTGAAACGAAACATGTGACAATGAGGACCTCATGCTGTTGCATAAATTAAGACATGTTTCCACTAAGAATGGGGCAAAATGACACCTCACAAAAACACTTAATCACATGACAACTTCTGGTAAAGACTTTGTAACATCTTTTATGTTACCTGTTATCTGTTATGAGTTGGAATGGCGACACGATTTGCCCACCTGGGATTTGGGATTTTCGGCCTTCTTTTCTGCAGATCCTTTCAAGCTCTATCAGGTTGAATGGGTTGAACTATTCCATGTCTTTTCAGAAATGTTTAATTGGGTTCAATTCAGGTCAAGTTACAAAAGTTGTCCCTAACAAAGTTCAGAGCAATATGGCACTAGCAGAATGAAAGGTTTAGAAACAGTAGGAAATTACAGGGAAAAGTAGAATATACACAGATGTGTCCCCTTATATGTGCTGTGGTAGAACATCTTAATTTCTATGAGTATAGCATTTATGTGTAATGCACTCTAAATATGAATACTGTATATTATACTTCTCATTAGCTGTGCGTCCCCATGCAAGTTACGTTGAACCTTTGTGTTGGTTTCTCACCCTTCTAATTGGGGGTGGTGTATTCCAGGTTGTAATAGGTAGTTGGGACCGCACTTGAAATGAAAATACTGTTTCACACTGTCAGGCTGGATCAGCAGCTAAACCCTACTCACTAATATAATAATAATATATAATAATATATTTGGCTGTGGATTTAACCATGCCTACCTGACATTTCGGCTATGATACACATGATACAATGGAAGTAATGGCTTTAATACAAAAAGCTCTGTTGTCTATTCGTATGTGCCATGTTGGTCCTGAAGTATGAGTGGGCTTCTTTATAGTCCAGACTCGGTTAGTACAGCTCGATTGACACTCCATAAATACCCCCTGTGGCTTTTAGGTAATATAGTATTTAGCTTCACATGGAAATGTGTACTGATTTTGTGCTAGAGGTTATTTATGTTTTATTTCTCATTATTTCAGCAGGAGCCTTTCCACATTAATGATTTTGTGTCACAAAATCAAATTTATACTTCTGTTCAAAATTATGCAAATACGCATCATGAAAGTATAATGATTCGAAATCAAATCTCCTTTCCCTTTATTGCAAACACAGCATGCATCACAACAATACAAAATATTTTAATCAATTAGCTACATTGCACAGCTACAGCTAGAAAGCTGTCAATAGATGAAACAGTTTGTGTGTTATTCTGTGTGTGCTGTGACTGTCACATTGATTTCCCTGGAATTCCTAGTAATTGCTTGAACCAAGAGAGAATTTCTGCAGAAGCAGATCTCTGCACTGGTTACTCATTAGATTCCACATTTATTAGAAAATACTTCCATGTTGTCGCATGCATTTATATGCACTCCCAAATACGTGTCCATGCCTCTCCTCCCAACTGCCGCAATTTGATGCCATGCACATCCTCACAACCAATGCAGGGATGACATATGCAAAGAATTAGGAATAATCAAGAACGCAATGCAAACAACAAGTCCATGTGCATGCAAACAGTAATACAAATATTATTTTAGCGTCTAGGCTACACCAAAACCTGCAACAACAGTGTCTGGAAAAAGTATTATATTCATACATTGAACTGTTTCACAGATTTTCATGTTACACTTACAAACTGAAATTTTGTGTTTTTATGGGATTTTATGTGATAGACCAATACAAAGTAGCAAGTAATTGTGAAGTGAAAATAAAATTATACATATACTAATAAATACAAATCTGAAAAGTGTGGCATACATTTGTATACATTCAGCCACCTTTACTCTGATACCCCTTAACAAAATTATGTGTGACCAATTGCCTTCAGAGATCACCTCATTAGTAAATAGAGACCACCTGTGTCTAATTTATTCTCAGGATAACTACATCTGTTCTGTGAAGGTTTGTCAAAGGTTTGTTAGTGAACAAATAGCATGAAGCAACACAAAAGAAAGGTCAGGGGTAACTTTTTACATAAAGTGTAAAGTTTTAACTTGTAAAATTTTTACATAAAGTGTAAAGAAGGGTTAGGTTATATAAAATATCCAAAGATATGAACATCTTAGAGAGCACTGTTCAATCCATCATCTGAAAATGGATGGAGTATGGCACAACTGCAAACCTACCAAGTCCACCCAAACAGGCAGCCCAGGCAAGAAGAGTACTAATTAGAGAAGCATACAAGAGGCCAATGGTCACTCTGTAGTAGCTACAGAGATCTGCAGCTCAGGTGGGAAAATCTGTCCACAGGACAACTATTAGTAGTGTATTGTGGCCATTATTATTATTATTATTATTATTATTATTATTATTATTATTATTATTATTATTATTATTATATGGCCATGATAAAATAGTGCCAAATAGGACAGAAGCTGTAGGAAGGTGCTCGGGTCAGACCAAAGTAGGATTTTTTGAAATGATAAACACTGTGTGTGGTAGAAAACTAGCACTGCACACAACCCTGAATACACAATCCCCACTATGAAAATATATTTTTTTCAACAGGGACATGGAAGCTGGTTAGAGATATGAGAGATCGATTAAGCTAAATACAGAGCAGGAGGAAAACCTGTTAGGCCATGCAAAACACTTGAGAGTGGTGTGGAGGTTCACCTTCAGCAGGACAATGACTTTAAACATACAACCAAAGCTACACTGGAATGGAAAGGTTTAACTCAAGGCTTTAAAGATGGAGGTGTTAGAATGGCCCAGTCAAAGCTCAGGCCTAAATCTCATTGAGAATATGTAGGAATACCTGAATATTGCTGTTCACAGATGCTCTCCATCCAAACGGACTGATATTTTTCAAATATAAATAGGCAAATATTCTAGCCTCTAGATGTGCAAAACTGATTTCTCCAAAAGATTTGTAGCTGTAATAGAAGCGTAAGGTGGTCCTACCTTTCTAGCTATCTACTCAAGGGGACTGTTTGTGGATGTGTTGTGGAAATACATGAAACGGTTCAAGGGGTATGAGTACCTTTTCAAGGCACTGTAAGGCACTGAAACTGGTAATCAATTTAAACAGATTCCTTTGTACAGAATAGCTGAGCTCTGGGATGTGTGGATTTCCTAACATGAACTGAAAATGTCTATGGGAAAATGACTTAACCATTCTAAAACATTTTGAATCTTCTTTATACACTTTATTTAGAACAAATCTCAGGATCACTGTCTTGCTGCGTGACTAATATTCTACTATGATTCAGTTCACAGAGAGATGCTTATGCTTAATTAATTCTAAAATTAATTCTTATTAGTCTATGCCTAATAAATTGTTCCACCAATTATGACAACCATCCTGGCCCAGATGCCACAAAACAGGCCCAATTGTAGTAGTAATACAACCGCAATGTTTACAGACAATATTTTGATATTTTAGTAAACAAGGTCACCAGAAAAGCAAATGAAAAGTCAAAGAAAGGTGGCTATATATTCAATTAGCGTGACTGAGTAGCATGTAGCAACAGAAGCATTTTAACTGGATGAAAGTCCCACAAAACACAATGACAGTGAAGGAGCATGAACAGGATCAGATTGTTGAACAGTTCTTATGGGATCTTCATTGTTCCTCTTTGGATCCTCTCCTCTGAATACAATTAAATTTCCTTTATTACACTAAGAAGTACACCCACATGTAAACATTGTATATATATGTCACAAAACCTGCAGCGTACACTAAGTGGACATCATTTCAGGGCAACATCAATAGTTGCTGTTGGAGTAATTTTACGAGTATGGTTAAATAAGGACAGCATTACAGCCATGCGTCATCTATAAATACGTGCTCGGTACTGCACATGGGTGCAAAAATAACCAGACTTGTTTTGTTTACTATTTCTTACTCAAGATTACTAAAAATTACTATTATGTTGTGCTTCAGCATATGTGTTTCAGCTGAACTGGAGCTGATTTACTAGCTCAAAGACACATGAATAGGCACTGTAGTAATCATTATTTCAAAGAAAAGCATAGAAAGATCAACAAGAAAGCCCTCAGTTAACCTAAACCAGCACTGTATTTTTATTCAATCATGACCTTATTTTGTCTCAGTTTGCCTATTTATTTTCTGAAAACAATCGTGCTGGCTATTGTTTTATGCTCTTTCTCTCTCTTTTTTCTAACTTCCTTGTCCTGGGTTGTACTCATGCGTGAAGCAAGAGGCAATAATGCTTGATGTGTTGATGGAGCATGAAGGGAAAGTGAAGTGACTGATTATCATCCAACTCAATAATCTCTATCTTAGCAGCTAGCATTGAAACTGATGAGCCATTCCTGTAATCACTCATGTGATTGTTTTGAAGTGAGCTGAGCATGGGCAGTCTGGTGAAAAGAGCTGGTGCTCTAATTACTATTTTTTGTTTGGCATGCTCATGATCTTCTAAAGATCACTAATTTTGCAGTTTGGTTTATATGTAGAGGAGAACTCATATGTGAATAGTTTATTTTTATTATGTTGCTGCCATCATACCATCATCATTACACTGTTTTGCTTCCCTTGCTTCCCTGGACAAAAATCTTTGTCACTGTAATTGTCAGTTTAATAACTGTAATAACATATACTTATTTTCCCATTATTATTTTACCTTACCCACACATTACCTTACCTGGGAAGGAAACAATGGGTAGATATATGGATATGTGAGGTGTGTACTGAGCCATGTTATTTAAAAAAAATGACCTATGCATGGTTTACTATATTCAATACCTATTTCACCAGCACAAGTTTGCTTATGGATTGGATTTTGGCCATCCACATACATGTTTCAAAATATTTCAAAAATACCTGTATTTTGGAGGTAACTACAGAGCTGCTGATAGCTCTAGGATTTTGGAGAGGAAAGGTAGATCTATAATTAGAAAGCACACAAGGGTCAAAGTTGGCTTTTTTAATCAGTGGTTTAATTACAGTAGATCATAAGGATATGGGCAAATAACTTAAGGTAAATGATTAATTTAAATCACATTGCTCACAAAAATTATGGGATGTTCATTTTGAAAGGATTGATACCTAGTACACTGCTCACAAAAATGATTCAATAAAAAAATTATAATTTTTGGGAGCAGTGTCAACCTATGTTGATGACTTAGATGAACTGATCAGTGAGGCCAGTTCAGTATTAAAAATTTGAGTAAAATATGCCAGTCCTGATTCATATAGACTAATTAAACAGACATTTACACCAGTGCAAGGATGGATTAATACTTTAGCGCTCCTTAAAAACAATGTGGAAAGATGTCTTGAAATGATAGAACCACAAATAAATGAGTGTTGCAGAAGGTGGTTCTGATCTTGAAAAAAGAATGGAAAATTTGAGTTTCTTAGTAGACTTTTTCAAACTGCATTCAACCTATACCTGATGCCAAGAGGAGACAAGGTCATTAAAAGGTTGGGGAGAGCAAAGTTTTTAACTACAGCCCCTAAACAAAAAGCGTTGGAATGATATTGAAGATGCAAATTACAAAAAAAAGTGCTCCTGGCATTTAATTACATTTTTATTTCAATAGTATGAACCCACAGTACCTCATGTTTTGTTAATTAAAAAAATCTATTTTTATCCAAAAAATCATACTTTTTGATTTAAAAAAATATGTGATTTCAAACAGGTAATGTCAACAACTGATTATAATCATGATTTGGTGGTCTCTGTGGACAGAGGATCTTGTGTGTCAACAAATGTGTAAGAAAATTATTGAAATGTTTAAAAACAATGTTGCTCAATGGAATATTGGAGGAAATTTACATATTTTTCATCTACAGTGCATAAAATTAATAAACAGTTCAAGGAATAAGGAAGAATTTCAGTGCATAAAGGGAAAGGGCATAAGGATGAACTGAAGAGGCGTAACATTCAGTCCCACTATTTTAAATCACGCCATAAAATGTAGGCTTTTTCCCCTCATTGTTGGCCATAGATTTGCCCCCACCACATTTTTGTAATGTGTTGCAGATCTCAAATGCAAAAATGGATGTTTACTAACAAATAAAATTAAGTTTAACCACTATGTCTGGCCTCATGTGGTATGCAGGCAGTTCTTAGAGGATGAAGGAAGAACTGCATCCCTCTCTCTCTCTCTCTCTCTCTCTCTCTCTCTCTCACACACACACACACACACACTAACCTGATCCAGAACCTAAATCCAGTAGAACACCCCCGGGACATTATGTGCCCTGATCCAGATCTGGGAGGAGAACCTCCCATTAGTAGCATGCCATTTTGAATGCCATTTTGATTTGCTGTAATGGAATTTCGGCTAAATTGACTTGCTTGCTACATCATTTTTTCATTTTTATTTTTGGGGTAATTTTCATTCCATCAAACTATGTGGCATCCTTTTCTTCCTAACACATTACCCAATATGTTTTAGAAAAGATATTCTGAATGTTTTTTTTCCCCATTGTGCTTTCAATGTGTTCCTTTATATTTTAGTAATGTATATGGAGAAAGAAATCCACTTAAGTCTCTCATGCCATATGTGAGACATGGTGGTAGGGAACATTTTCTAAAGAAATATGTTTCATTACATCTCTTCCAGAATCTCTAAATGACAGCTACGAAAATTGTTAGGAAGTGCAAATTCCTAAAATAGAATAATTTCTTCTGAGGAACCAGCATGCCAGGGTTGAAGTTCTTATGTATAGGGGAATGTGTTCAAATTTCTTCAGAGTGATGTGTAGGACTGATCAACAGTTACCAGAAATGATTAGCTGCAGTTATTTCTGCACAAGGGGGCACACCAGATACTGAAAGCAAGCGTTCACATACATTTTTAATAATCTTCTTTAATAAATAAATACCTAGTATAATATTTTTGTCTCATTTGTCTCATTTCACTGTTAGGATTTGTGTGAAAATTGGATCTGATCTGATCTGATCTGTTTTAGGTCATATTCAGAATAAAGTTTTCACAAAATCTCACAATGTTCTGGGCATTTGGGAGTCAAATGGGCCATAGAGTGAGGTTAAACTGATATATTGCTGTATTAAAAAAGTTTTGGGATGGTAAAGATATTCCAAAATATGCAATGACTGTACAGTGACTGCTAGTTATAAGTGCCTATAAGTTTAGGCATAGTACACTTTTTGGAAAAATATTTTTTTGTTGTAGAAGAAGTATACATTATATTATATTATATTATATTATATTATATTATATTATATTATATTATATTATATTATATTATATTATATTATATTATGTGGAAGAAGTATATTGTGGATACAATCAACGGTCTTACAACACACAGTGTGACATCTGATTGCTGAATGACAAAAGTTTAGCATGGTCAGAAATTTTGGATTATCTCTGAGTTACTGTTACCACCAGGCTAATCTATAAGCCACCAGTACTAGGACTGCAATAGATGATGTAAAATTCAAGAAAATGGTGGTTTCAGTGATGTCAATGCAAGTTGAAAATGAACTGAATTATCTTCAGACCCAAAGTGTATTTATAACAGGGTGAAACTATTTTAATGTAGGTCTATTGTTAGAAAAACCTTCATTGTATAACCAGATTTGGAGAACATATTAGAGATTTAATGAAAATCATCCCAGCTCACAGCGTGTGTGAAATTATTGTCAGAACATTTCATAGTGGAAAAATCAAGTACTCAGAGCTGTCCTGCTACTTTGGCTAGACAAAAAAAACAACCCTTGGATGTCCAACAGAGAATGTTTGTTTGTCAAAGATTCTAGTCGAAATTCTAATTCTATGAAGCAGTGTAGACATTGCTTGTTGATTTGCAATTTAATTGAACAGCTTTGTTGATGAAGATGGATGGACTGGATTTGATGGAATGAGATTGACTTATGTTTGTCAATAAACTAGTTAGATAAAACTTCAAACTGTTAGGGGTGGGCTATGTGAAGGGTATCAGTGTTTTCATAGTGTCTTGGGAATTTATTTCTATTATTTCAGTATATGCGTATTTAAATAATCATATATTACTTACATTTTTATTTCAGTTTAATTAATCATTTCTCATGTATACATTAAAAGGTCTTGTATGAGAAAAGGAACAGAATGTTAGAGATAAGTGTATCTGTTGTACAGAGCCTGAGATGAGGGCCAGAGAGTCTATGTGGCCTTGAGGTGGTGAAGAAGTGCCTACATGTTTGCTTAACAAGTTATCTTCCACATGAGATTGTTGTAACCTTGGGGAATTAATCTCGCCTGCTGTCCGACACACACACACACAGGTTTACCTGATCTTAGCTAGTGATTAAGAGGTGAGTCTTGTGGAATTGTGTAAGTGAAAGTACAGTGGAAGTTCTGGAAGTTCTGCCAAGCTGAGCAATGTCCTTAACCTACATTGCTCGGTTGGTAAAAAATGTACAAGTCACTCTGGATAAGGGCATCTGTTAAATGACATAAATGTAAATATACCAGACAGAGAAGAGACAGAGAAAACAGATAAGTCTTGTCTTCCATTAAACTTATGAGTATCTTCTGTGTCTCTGAGGGTCCAATGTACAGAGCATGACTTTTATTTGATTAGAACTATTATGTAAGTTGGTGTTGCTCCATTTACGGCTTTGTAGGTGTTACAGGGAGCCAGTGAGGAGAATGTAGCAATGTAGCTGACATGAGAAAACTTGGGTAAAGTGAAAAGCAGATTAGCCACTGCATTCTGAATCAGTTGCAGGGTCTAATTGTACACATTGGAAGACCAGACAGAAGAGCATTGTGATAATCTAGTTTAGATATTATAAGAGACTGCACCATGGTGGTTTCCTTGTAAAGAAAGGGTCAAATTCTCCTGATGCTGTGGATGGTCAGTTTGGCAGTGTGAGCAGATGTTTCTTGAATTCATAGAGAGTGTGATTGCGGAGTTTACCTAAGAAAAAAGATGACATTTTATTATGGGATATTTCATTTTATTTCTGTTTAGTTTGCACCCATATAAAGTTTATCCTCAATACATTGAGAAAGCGAGTGAACTCCCATTATTTCAGCAAAGCAAACATATGCTTTAGTATGCATTAGCTGTTCATCTTCCCACCTCTCCAACTGGCTCATCTGTCTGATGTGCATTTGCTCTTATTCAACCTTACAAAAATTCTTATGGATACCTTGCAAGAGCTGACTTTTGGGCATTGGCTAGCTGACAAGCATCCCAACTCTAACAGGCAAAGGTCTGATCACTAGTATGATGTACATGTGAAGATGTCTGTGCTGCCTGCTCTTCAGCAGGGAATGTACACCAAGGCAGCCTAGTTGGCTGGAAGGACAGCTATACTGTAGACAGATGCTCTCTCTCTCTCTCTCTCTCTCTCTCTCTCTCTCTCGCTCACACACACACACACACACACACACACACACACAACCTTCCTAGTTGACTCAGATTGCTAAAGGCATACTTCATCATTCCTCATTCAACAGCCTTGTAACATCTGTTCATTAGCACTGACAGATGAAAGTGAGAGAACAGAGAAGGAGAAAGACAGTGAGAAAAAAGATACAGAGACCTTTTGGTCTACTTCAATTTTACTGGAGGCTGAATAACCCTTCTGACATGCCAACTTACCTTTGCTGCTTACTGCACAGAGCAATGTGTTTGAATAGTATGCACTCTTGTAATGCAAAGCCAAATGTCAAGTTTTTTACACATCGGTAACATGCAATCCCTTAACATGTGTTTTTTAGGTTTTCTACCTCCTTCAGTCTTACAACCCCAATTCCAATTAACTTAGGACATTATGTAAAACATAAATAAAAACAGTTAACTGGAGCTGATAGGAGAGGCAGCAGCATCAACTGATTAGAAGAATAAATCAATCTGAATGCAATTTACCTCCAATGCAAACACTTCCCTGAGCTTCTAATTTTTGGCCCTGTGTCAGGGAGCATTGCCACGGCACAATGGTACCTCTAAGTCCTTACTGAGTACGTCACTGATTCTGTCTGGAGCTCTGCCAGTGCTGAGTTAACCATGCCCAGAATTGTCATTGCACAGGAGTAATTGAAGTCTGTTAGCTGTGTGCAGAAGGGTAAATGAGACATGTAAGTCTGAATAAAAACAAAGGAGTGTGTTAATGACATAAATTCACCAGATAGAAAGGGAACAGTTTCACATTATCATGTTTGCTGTGTGCATGCTTGGAGCACCTGATGTCTACCTGATTGGGTTTAATCAGAGATCGTGGTTTATTTATTTATTTATTTATTTATTTATTTATTTAATTAGGGTATTTATTTCTATTTGCCAGAATTGTCATGCTTGGGTCAAGAGTACCATGTGATGACATTTACTCTGTAGCATTTTCGTGAGATTCTGAAATAGAAATTACTTTGAAGTGCAAGTTTTGGCTTGTTTTAAAAAATTCTCACAAGGCCTTAGAAATTTGACGATGGAGACTAACTGACTAAAATGACTGGACTGTTGACCAGAAGGCTAAAAGCTCCACCAGCACGAAGCTACCACTGCTGGATCCTTGATCAAGATCATAAGGTATGTATGTATGTAAAAAAAAAAATCTGAAATATAAAATTAATTATTTTAAAATGTACCTCCTTGCAATTTTAACATAAATAATATCTCCATCTACTGTATGATTACATAGTATTATATATAACAGTCTAATCTAATAGTATATAGTTTAATATAGCTTATTTGTTCAGAGACAAAACTTACTAACATTGTAGTTTGTAGTCTAATTAATATACTAATGAATTTTAAAGCAATTAATTATAACAATGCAGCCTGCTAACACAGACATGTCACATAGCAAGTAGAAAACAAATTTAAAGAAACTTTCTTTTTTATATGTATTGTGTGTTACATTTACAAATTGTTTCACAAGAGCCAACATTTGTTTAAAATGAGTGGTGCTGCAGGTAGTTTCAAAAGTTTAAGTTTAATGTGGCTAAGGGTTTAATGCTAACCTTACAGCCTACTGTGTCTAAGAAAGGTATGTTCTCTCCATGTATGCATGGCTTTTTCCTGGAACGCTGGTTTCCTGTGTGTGTGTGTGTGTGTGTGTGTGTGTGTGCGTGCGCGTGCGCGTGCGTGTGTGTGTGTGTGAGAGAGAGCAGATGCTCTGTGGTAAATTAAGAACTATGAAGAACTATCTATGGTATATTCCCATTACTATCCTGATTAAGATGAAGCAAATAGTGAAGATAGATTAACTAATTAATCAATGAATTATGTATATTGTTTAAGTACCTTGTCTGCTCATGTTT
Source organism: Parotocinclus haroldoi (assembly GCA_034779995.1). Lineage (NCBI taxonomy): Eukaryota > Metazoa > Chordata > Actinopteri > Siluriformes > Loricariidae > Parotocinclus > Parotocinclus haroldoi. Next base: position 1,804 of record JAUZST010003398.1, on the reverse strand, counting down.
TGACAACTTTGACAAAATTTGTAAGTTATTGGGTATAATTTCTCAGATCTAAATGGCCTACATAAAAGTAAAAAGTGATATTTCTGAGTCAAACCAAAGCTCACTCGCCATGCTTATCAGATTGATGACTAGCTGTAAACCCTGTTTTACTGCTCCTAAAATGTAAGCCTGAGATATATCTGGTTATTACTGTGGGTTTTCCTTTCTCAAGATTCTAACCTGTGTTAAATTAATGCAACCACTTTGCTAGATCAACTTACAAAAAGTGAGCAAATAATAAAAGCCTATTTATTCTTTCACACTTCAATATGTGTAGCTGAGAGGGAAAACTGCAATGTACCCCACCCACAGCTGTGTTTATTAATAAGATGCATGGAATTTAATTGCTTTGTTATGGAAGAGTAACTACCATACAGTGAGAGTTGCTGAAGTAGGACTTTACCATGGGGATAAAGACATTTAACACTCAGTAAATGCTACATGTAATATTACATACATAGTAAGAAAATAACAGCTTTAGGCAAGGAAGCCTTAAAGGTCAAACATTGACTACTCAACCTGATTATCAAATGATCATGATACAGACATAAAATGTTTTCAAAATTATTCATGAATACTGTGATCACTGAGAAAATGTCTGCATTATTCAAATATTTAATATGTTTATAATGTTTTCCCTCTTCTCAACTGCAAACTTTAATGTTTTTTATTTTTTAAAAATGCTGTAAGTACATTCATATTCCAGTTCTACTAGCACTATTAAAATTATATTAGTATCTTAGCAAGCGCCTTGGGGATATGTGTCTGTTATTAAATGCCCATGTGTGGTCTATCAAAGTATTAGAGCAACTTACGATGATGTACTTCATCAGCCAATAGCTAATTAATTTCCTAATTGTGCTTTTTTATTAAAAAGTACAACATCACACATGATCCAACTAATCAGCTCATAATGAACCATTTATTGAATTTACCTGTTAACATCCCTTGGTCCCAATGGGCCATAAATCATTATGTGTACCCATCAGTGTACCTGACACATCATACCACCACTTACTTTATTAAGTGTGTTATAGGCAGAGAAAGCACTATAATATATATAACAGTAATAATTTATTTAAATGTCTTAACTTGTCAAATCTCAAATGTTTTGGTGTAATTTATTTCCTAATATCATAGATAAGAAAGAGAAAACAGAAGAGAGAGAAAAGCAGAGTGAATTTGAAGTGTTAGAGCAAATACAAATAGATATGAGGCAGAGAAGCATGTGGCACAACCCCAGAAGCCTTGACTTAGACTTGGAGGTGGTGTAGAAGTTGTAAAAGAGATTGGAGAGAGGGGAAATGTGAGAGGACTGAACAAATCGGGACTGGACTGATCAAATGGAAGAACAGAAGGGTATGCACAAGCACACGATATATGAATAATTGTGTAGACTAATGAGGACTTAGGACTAATAATTAGATTTTTAAAATGCAATTATAAAGAGTAAAAAAAGGTAAATCTATTTGTTCTCTGGGCAGTGTCCTTAGTACAAGCTAATGCTTAATGTTTAATAAAGTTGAATTTCTCTATTTGTATGTAAATCCACTGAATAAAAAAGGAGGAGAATACTTTTAAAAACGGTACACAAAAACATTCACTGGGCTGAGCCCGGATCTTGACATACACATGCAGCTCACACACCCACATATATTATCTTTATATATATATATACAGTGCCTTGTGAAAGTATTCACCCCCTTGGATTTTTCCCTATTTTACTACATTACAACCTGTATGTATTTTTTTAAAAATCTGAATT